>JABSTT010002979.1:0-34251 GCA_013339685.2 Hyalomma asiaticum
CGCGTATTCTATGAACTGTGACGTGCATATGCGACTCTGACATTATTACATTTGCTCATTTCTTGTTCTTTGTCGTGTATTACACATTTACATTCGCCGTTTAAATGCTTTGGGACGTAGTTTACTCTGTTATGAGTCTCCCTTCACTCTGTATAAGGTTTCAGGAATGTTCTTTTTTTTTCGCACGGTCATGAAGTGCGAACTAAGAAGAAAATGTCTATTTTCGCTTTTGGCTGGTTATGTAGCAATCAAGGGCGGCTTATATCGTGGTATAAGTTAATCTAAAACTGCTACTTGCCAGCAGTGCAAAGTTGCTTTTCTCATGTAGCGGCCGATAACGACCCTAGTTGCCATTTCTTTGCACATTTAGTCATAACCTAACAAAAGCAAAGGTGTACTGTGATACCTTTATTGCTGCCGAACTTTAGATTGCAGTGTGTTATTTTGTTATGTGCTTTAAATCTCCTTGTTGTATTTGGTGTGGCATGAGTATGCAAGATATAGTTCTGTCTTATGAGCTGAGTACCATACATTTTTCTCTCTTTGGTTGCCCCGACACATACAGGATGTCCCACCTAAGTGTAACCAGGTTTTCAAAAATGATGGAGCGTCTTAGTGATTTGCAAAAAACTCATACATGTTGAGGATCAAGTGCCCTAGTATTACGATTTCTTTTTTCGTTTTCCAAAATCAATAAATTGGCCGAAACTAATGAGACAACTTGTTTAACTATTCGCTTCAGCAAGACATTGTCGCTGAGATACTTGTAGATGAAATTGAAATGTGAAATGGTCTGCTTGTATGTGCCGTGAAAGAAAGCCTGCGATATGCAATAACCGTTTGATAGCGCCACGAAATTAGCGCTTCGAGGCAGCCGATCAGGGAAGAACGTCCGCTTGTCTCTGCAGCGCTGTCCGAGACAATCTTTGGCGTTTGTGGTGGCCACAAGATGCGTGTTTGTGCGTGCGCGGGCTTCATTCGACGAATCGAAGAGAATAATATCTTTACGCAGCCTACATTCCCATGTTCCCACATTTAATAAAAAACACATCTTTATGCAACGTCACTACGGAGCGTAATAATGCACTTTCGTCGTCACTCGCACTGTGCGTCTGATTGCTATAGCGCTGCAGGTACAAGCGCATGTATAGTTTTTTTTTTCGCCGAATTAGTGGCGCTGTCACGTGGTTACTTTTGCATTTCGTGGGCTTTCTTTAACGGTACGTATCAAAATACCTATGAATGCTGCTTAAAGGAATTTTTTTTTTTATTTGATCTACAACTTTCGGGACATTTGCATTGTGAAGGAATTGGGCGCACGCAAATATGAATTTGTGGTATCAACAATTCTTACTGAAGCGAACAAATAGAAAGTTCGGTAATTAGTTTATTCTAATTAATTGATCACGAAGAATGAAAAAAACTCGTAATACTAGGAGACTTGATCCTTTACACGGCCGAGTTTGTTGCAACTCGCTAGCACGCTCCGTCATTTTTAAAAACTAACTACCATTACGTTTAAAAAATTACATTACGTTTAAGTGGGACGCCCTGTATATCGGTTTTATTTCGCTATTGCTAAAACTCTACTGAAATGTTTCAATGTGTGCGCAGAAATATATCGCACAGCCCAGCCGGTGTTGTGTTTTAAAAAAGGAGTTTCATGACAACAGCTCCAGTAGGATGAACAGCCCTTTAACGGTTAAATGAAGCAGGTAGCTTTGTTAGCTTCGTGATTTGTCGACCGGAAGCAGAAAGAGGTTGTCCAAAACACGGTAACACGCAGGGTGCGTCAGTTAACAATTACGCCAGGGTTTATAAAAATTCACGAGTGAACTTCAAGGACGCAACCATATTGGTATTGTTGACTGTTATCTTGTCCATCTCAGGCTATTGTTTCAATGAACTGAGGTAATTAACATTATAGTTATCTAAGTTTCAAGCAGTTGCGTTAAACACAAATTGCTCAATTGGGAATGTTGCAGCATGTAAATTATTGTCCTGATAATGTAAAATCATGGTAATAGGTTCAGTGGCTTTACGTTTTTGGGCTCCTAAAAAGGTCTGGGAAATTCGAAAAAGTACCACGTGACGAAGCGTTTCCAAGACTTGTCATCAGCACTCTCAAACATGCTACAACAAGATGATCGGTGATGCGCGAAGACATACAGCACTGGACACGCCACAAGAGTATTGACAAGACGTGGCCACACTTTACGCCCTCTCCGCTACTTGATGCGTACGGTCTGTGTGCATCATCTATTGCTTGTTGGTATAGGGCTAGTGCACTGCTGTTTCCAGCCGAGGAGGTAGCGCCACCTGCCGTGAGCGGTGGCAAAGTTAGGTTGGGGGTTAGCTGCTCTCAGCCGCGCACTGAAGCTAGAACGAGTAATCCACTGCATCAATATGGTCAGAATTACTAAGCAGTACACGCGCTCCTAGGTGCACGATACTTCACTAGTTGCATTATATGCGTACATATATCCTACGCATTCGTAATGGTTCAGCCATCAACTTTTATTGCACATGGGCGCGAAAACAAGCAAAGCCGATGTGTATCACTCACACGCTTATGCTTTCTTTTAAAGCAATTCTGAATTATTGTGTAATACCCACATCTCACCCATTACAAGCTCTCACACTGCTAGTATTCACCTGCACATATTTGTTAAATAAGTAAAATGAAAAAGCTCGTATACTGACAGGGCTTTTGAATTGTTCGAAGCGGCATTTGTTGCATCTACTGGAGATTCACTGTGCAGTGTGGGCGCTTTGTGATATCTGAAAGGATTATAGAAATAATAAATGCTATCTCATGGAACGTGCGTTGTACAGCATTAAGAGTACAATATATCATTGCTTGTCACGTCTTATGATAGATTTATTGTGCCATCGAATACATCAAAGATTCTTAAAAAAAGGGCCCGGACAAGTGACTGACACACAGATGCGCAGCGCAATGACGCATCCACGCGCATGACTGTCTTCACAGTTTTCACTATTTCTGCTGGACAGAAGTCGATCGAGGGTAACCCCCCCCCCCCCCCCTTTATTTTTTTCGCCTTTTTCCTTCATTGTTATCACAAGGCAAGAGACATACTCCAGAAATGCCTAGCTGGCCTCACACAAAGTATTTATTTTTCTGCGCCTCCCTGCTGTCTGCCAGGGCCGTGGTCCTGCTTGCCACACTCTCTCTGTACTCAACTGTTGTGGACAGCTGGACGGATAGCTTCCACCGAAAGACCGCAGTTTTGAAGTCGTGGGTGTGGGAGAACGCAAATGTAAGATTGGAAAGTAGAGGAAGACAGTAGTTCAGGGCTTCGGGAATGTTGACCACCTGTGTTCTTCAACGTGCACTGACATCGCACAGTACACGGGGCGCTAGGCTGCATCTAAATGCGAAGTGTAAATGACGCATTTCCAGTCGCGTTATGATGTGACT
Organism: Hyalomma asiaticum; assembly: GCA_013339685.2. NCBI lineage: Eukaryota > Metazoa > Arthropoda > Arachnida > Ixodida > Ixodidae > Hyalomma > Hyalomma asiaticum. Next base: position 3,443 of record JABSTT010002979.1, read on the forward strand.
TTGGCGCCTACTGCTCAGCATTTGCAATGATACCTTGCTCTTCGGCATAAAAAAAGACAGAAAGCGTGCGCGCTGCAAATGAATATCACGTGTGCAGGTAATTATTTGCAAACACTGACGCTGCCGCGGCGTGTTTGCACTAACCCGCGGAGCAAGCCATACGTTGCAGGTCGCTTACATCGCGTTTAATAATAATAAAAAAAGAGATAAAGAAATAGCAGCATAATTACTGGCCCCTGTGAGAATTTAACAGAGACGGCCGCCTCTGGACGCGCATCGCGGTCCAAAGATTTCGTTTCTGCTAGGCACTTCCCTTCGACATGTGAAGGCGCCGTCGCGCTCAGTAACTCCTCTTTGATATATCAGGCCACTCGCGAACGTACAGGTTCGTCCCAAACAATAATCAACACTTCTTGAAATAGCCATCCACCTTTTCCTTTTTTTTTAAGTCTGCGGAAACCGAAAACAACGCACGGTTGCCGCTCGCCGCTGCTCTTTCCATAGAGCACACTCGCAAGCCCCCAACCTATTACTGCTCGCCGGGGACACGGGTAGCGCTGCATGTCCCGGAGCAGCAGCGCCGCCTAACCAGGTCTCTAGGTCTATATGTTCGAAGGAGCTGATGTCACTGCACGCAAGTGCCCAGTCCCGTCGTATATTCGAACCTTGCGCACTTTCTTTAAGGGGTCCGACAGCACTTTAAACAGCAAAGCTTTATTAACGAATCGTTCCTTGTCCGGAGAACCAAAAAAAAAAAATGTCATCACCTTTAGTTCATGTCCCCAAGAGACCGGGCGAACTATGCAATGCCGAATGCACAGTGGTGATGACGATGATGTTCCCGAACACATACGACGCTACGACATGCGCGCTTCTTTCTTCTCCTGCGCACATGGCCGAAGCCCCCTACTATACACTGGCAAAACGGCGGCTGGCGGCCGCAAGCAGGAGAAAGAAAAATCCTGTATGCGTTGATATGCCTGGTGCACAGTGTCTCGCGAAGCTCTGCGAGAGCATGCGTCCTCTCACGGCGCGAGGCTATGCACAAACGCACGCAGCCATGGGTAGCCCGAAGCTAAATCGCACTCGCGAGGAAGAAACCGCGATCCGAAAATCGAAGGCTTGCCGCTACGCGAGAACGAAATCGACGGCGCGGAGCAGATCTGGAACACGTGGTCAAGTTCAACCTCGTCACAGCAATAAGCATGTCACCGATTAGCTTCGCTGTGCATGAGCTTTTCGCGGCTTAGTGCAAGCTTGAAGCCCTCTATTTTTTTTCTTTTCTTTTTTTTCTGGGTAGAGTCAAAGAGGTGCCGATCAGTCGTGAAGGGCTGCTGTGAACATTTGGGCCAAATATTATTGCACTGCACACTCCAGGGAGTCCAAGATATTGTTTCGAGCACAGCTGGAAAGCGCCCGCTCTTCTTTCAACAAATGACATCAGTGGAGGCGCCGGCTAATTCGCTTGAAAAAAAAAGAGCAGTGTTGGCTGATTTCATGAGCACGGGAGATAATCTGCTATGCTTTATTTGTTCGTTTTAAATTAAACAAATGAAGGAAATGGGCGTGTATCTCTTAAAGGACTGAAAAAAAGCAAGTGGCGTAGTCGTAGCCCCGGTGACGTCACCTACTGAAATTAAGAGCAGGCGCTTTCCAGCTGTGTTTAAAACCAAATTGCGAATTGAGTGGTGCGTGCAGTGCATTAATATTTCCCTGACATGTTCACAGGAGCATCCTCCATAGACCTGCGCCGTTCTCTGACTATATTCAAAAGTGTTGTAACTTGTAAGGCCCCTTTTAAATCCCGGAAAAATTGATTGTTTGTTGTTGTTTTGTGGGGTTTTACGTCCCAAAACCAGTTCTGATTATGAGAGACGCCGTAGTGGAGGGCTCCGGAAATTTCGACCACCTGGGGTTCTTTAACGTGCACTGACATCGCACAGCACACGGGCCTCAACATTTCGCCTCCATCGAAATGCAGCCGCCGCGGCCGGGATTCGATCCCGCGACCCTCGGATCAGCAGCCGAGTACCTTAGCCACTAGACCACCGTGGCGGGGCCCGGAAAAATTGAAACCGATGCACTATTAAAGTACGTTGCCCGTACACTAGTTCGAATGCTTTCAACTTCTCGAATGAATATTTTTCGCTTAAAAGAACAGCCTAAATGTAGGGTAAACAATAAGCCAGAGTTATTTGCCTGAGTTAATCGAAAAAAAAATGTCAGGTGGTCTATACGACAGTAAATACTAATATGATTGCATCGTTGTAACGCGCCTGCGGAACTTTTTTTTAAATACAATCTGAGGCAAATTAACTGAAAGACCCTTTGTAATAAACTTCAGTGACCTTGTTAATATTTCCCCAAACATATGAATAAGAAATTTTTGTTTATTGTTTTCTTGAGGTAAACGCAGAAAGAACTACAAAAATAGAAATTATTCAACTTCAATGCAAGCACTTAGATCAAGCAGTTAGTTCTTTGAGCATGCCCTGTGGGCTTTGATCGAGTTGGACCCGCTTCTGTGATTTTAAATGTAGTGCTTCGAAATAAGGGCATAGAGAGGGAGCATAACCAGAAAGGTGTCTGCTTTTGCTATGTTCTTTTCACCTCTTGTTCGTGCTAGAGATGGTGACATTGCACTCACATATCACATTCAAATGCCTAGGTTCGCACTGTTGAGCTAAAACGACGGGTGTCACACCTAGCGGCTGTTGCAAGTGCACTCCCACTACTGCACAAATTTGTCCGCTTTATAGCTTTGAAAAGTGTAGAGCTTGTCTTGAATCTTAGGTGCTGTACGCGGTTGACGTACAGCATATATAGCGGCGTACACTCAGTCTTTATATCCTGCCCGATCAGTCAACACAAACCGCATCAGTCGCGTGCCTCAAGGCCCAGCTTCCTCTGCCAAATGGTGGGTGGGTGGTGGTGGCTTGAAAGGAAAAGACGCTTCTTTCTGCAGCCCATGAGGGAGCACGGCTAAGCGTCGAGCTGGTATGGTGGCGCTGCGGCGCTAGAACAACCAGCGCCGCGAGTAGCGGCCGCGCGCGTAAACCCGTCGCGTCTTGTTGCGGGCGGCCGGGCGCTCTCCCCGGTTCTTCCACGCGCAACGCCGGTTACGGGAGCTGTGATCGGGTGAAACCTGCAGCGCGTTTTATTTTGCGGATTTCGCAGAGTTGAAAACTTGAAGCAGTGCTTTTTTTTTCGTTTTTAAAGTAATTTGCTTGACTTCAATGATAGCCGTTGCAACGCGCGTTCGCTTCCCGTCCGCGGCTGCCTCACTTCGATGACGGCAAGATGGTAGAACAGCCATAATCTAAGCGCACGTGCGAAAGCCCCATGGGGAAGGAATACGCGTCTCATGGTTTTGTCTCGTAAAGGCCCGTGGATTATGTCGTTAGGGCCTGTCCATTGTACGTGTCGTCGTCTTGTCCTAGTTTGACTTTCACCGTGCATTTGTGTATTTTTTGGAAGGTGTGTCGCGATAATGAAAAGCTTCGATCGCTTCAGGGAGACAAAATGATTGCCACTTGCTTGTTTATAAAGCACCATATTTTCCCCCCACAAGCAAGAACATCGTGATAGCAACCTGCGTGTGTAAGGGTGAAAGATGTGAATGCGCCGAGCCCACAGCTGTGCTTTCAAAAAGGGATTTCAAGCATATATGCTCAGGTTTCTCACAACCTGCACACACTTCCCGTGCACCGGGATACGGCCATCGCTGCTTCGAGCATGAATTATCTATAATAGGAGCGTGAAATATCAATTATGAACAAATGTTACCTGCATACGGTATAGCAAGCGGCGACTGCTCAAGATTAATAAAGTTGGGAGTAGTAGCGATACTCAGCAAGAAAACTATTCGAGGCTGATCAGTTTAAAAAAAGAGAAACACGAGCAACATTAGTGATGTCTGCTTTTTTTTTTTTTTTGTAGGCGAGTTTCAGCTGGTACAAAACGTCACTAATTTTCTCTGTTGTATATGTCTTTGCCCTGCTTTGAGAATAGAACAGTCGAAGTTTAGAGCGTGAATTTGCGCTTCCCAGCATCTCTCTATGTATTTATTTCCTGCATGCGCTGCGATGTATCCTTCAGCTATCCACCATGCCGGCCGCCAACGTTCTACTCAAAGCTGCTTCTCACCACTTTATCGTGGGCGACCGGGCTTTTCTTGTCGGTGGGTTTGATTTTTCACAGGCCGGCAAAGACCTCCTCAAGGGCTAAACAAAAAAAAAAACCAGTGTTCATGACCGTGATGAGCAAGTTCCCAGTTACATAGCAAAAATATACACGCACAAAAAAATAAGACTCGTTGTTTACCGGCCGCTCCGCTTGCACGCCAAGTGCGGAGCTCCCTCGTCACTTCTCGTAAGACTTCCCAGAAAAAAAAAAACCCTTAAGATTTTATCTTTGGTAGCTTACACGAGGTGCTTAGCATTTGTGGCAACCATACACGCAGCCGCATACGCTTACGTCCGTTTTTTTTACCTCGACTATGCGCCGTTCTCTCGCGGTGCCATGCTTCACCCCATACGCGCCTGCTCTCGGTCGCGACTGACTAGTAGCGCACCGTGACACGGGTGGCGTCACTTGTTTTTTCAAAGCTGCACGTCTCGAGGCCCATACTGCGGTACGGCGCGGTCGTTGGCGTAGAAGCGGATTTCAGGAGCAAATTAAACGATAAAATGGTCTTGTTTCAGTATTTTCACTTGTGCTTTATTATTATTATTATTATTATTATTATTATTACTGATGTTAACCCACACGCAGAATGAGATAGAGGAAATAGCATGTGAAAAAGAGTTATCGAGTGGCACAGTATTCTTCGATGTAATTCTTCAGTGTATAGATGGTTGCTTGATGCTCGTTGAGTGGAAGAAACGCTTCGATATTTTCACGTTATTTATTTACATGCATTTGCAGCTTCAAACAAACGTAATTTCCAAATGCACCAAACAAATCTCTTCGGATCGGTCGTCGTTGGGTCCCTTCTCGTCCGCTCTCCGAGTCGTTCTTGTCGTTCGTTCTCACGGTCCCCCTTCTACAATCCCCTTGTTAGCTCCCCCCGTCTGTCCCTTTCTCACTAGTTTGAGTGACAGTTGTCGTGCAGTATTAGAAGCATTGTTAGAAAAGGCAAAGCCCCGGCTAATGGTGGTTCCGTGGTTTTCAAGAAACTCAAAAAAATATATATATAAAGGAAAAGGAAGGGCGCCCACCTGCATTCTCAACAAGTATAGCGCAACGTTGCATTAGAACAACGTTTGCGGTGCAGGGCTAGGTTCGTTCCAATGGCCCACACCACAGTACTGCGGCCAAAGAACACATGTTTGGCGTGCTGCCGGCAGGCCTGGACACAGTGGAATGCAAACCACAGTGCACATACGCGGGCGACTCGCAGAATTATCCTTCGTAAACAGTTCCACTGCCTCTTTTTAAGCTTTGGCGACAACAGCTAGCGTCGTGTTTCTGACGCGTTCATGCAGATTATATATATATAAATATTGTCTTCAGTGCGAATTCTTCTGTTCCTTGTTTCGTTATTTTGCCTTTCTTTTACTCCAGCAAAAAACGTTTGTTCATTGCAGCCTAAATAACTACAGTGCGAAAAAGTGCTTATGGTTGTGCTTGTGCATATTACTGCATTGTACTGCAATTATTGTACTATTTCTTGCCACTTTTGGTGCTTTATTTGTTTGTGTGCCCTGTTTGCACGCTGTGCGAATCATGCAATAAACTTTTATACAGCATTTGTTTCTCAATGTTTTATGTTGATGATGGGGTAGAACCATCACTCGCAATCCACCACACATCTCCAACCTGGCCGATTAATAAATACCATTTAAATGTCTGAAAAGAGGCATGCAGAGACTAGCCAGCCGGAGCGGGAAGAAAAATACACAGAGGTACTCCTGGCGCGTCACACAGAATTCCTGGCCCGCCGGACTGAAATAATAAAAAATAATCCGGATGCACCACACAATGACTCCGGTCAGCCGGAGTGAAAAACGGCAATAATTAGTCCGGAGGCGTCACGTAAAAACTCCGGCGCATCGGAGTAGCATACAGCAAAATGTAGTCCGGAGGCAGCACACAATAACTCCGGCTAGCCGGAGTGAAAAACAGTGAAAATTAGTCCGGAGGCGCCACGCAAGAACTCCGGCCCGCCGGAGTGAAAAACAGCGAAAAGTAGTCCGTAAGCACCACGCAATAACTCCGGCGAGCCGGACTGAAAAATAGCAAAAAGTAGTCCGGAGGCACCACGCAATAACTCCGGCCAGCCGGAGTAAGAGCTTTACTCCGGAGGTCCGGAGTAGAAAAGAACTCCCAATAGGGGGGTCGCTAGAGGACAGGCATTTTACTCCCACCTGGGAGTATTTTTCTTTTACAGTGGAACGTTTACAAGATGCACAAAACGATTCGATTTTTTTCCCAACGCGGCCGTAGGCCTGCCACTTCGCGTAAGCAGCGGCAACGGTTCGACTGTGCAGCTAGGACCGGCGCCATGTTAGGTTTGAGAGGCCTTGTCGAGCTGCGACGTCACTCCTCCAGCAGCCAATGAGAGCGCGGTCAGGCTGTGGTACCGGAGGGAAATACGAGCTGCGGTCGTTGTTCGCCGGAGGACAATCATGGAAGGCGCCCAGTTTCCCTCCGTGCTTCACGCGCCGGATTGAAACCGCGGCGAGGCCTCGCACGTACTCCGGTACATCCCCATGCGTCGGGTATATGATGACGTCACAGGAGGTTAGCGGGAGTATTATCGTGCAAGACCTCCCAGCTGGGTGTATTTTCGTTTACAGTGTACATTCAGAAGTTCGTGCGCTCTTGTCCCGATTGCCAGCGCCGGAAATCTCCACCTCGGCTTTCGCCGCCGGGTCTCCAGCCTTTACGTTGTCCTAGCAGGCCCTTTGGGCGGGTCGGCATTGATTTGTACGGACCCCTTCCCATGACAGCTCCTGGAAAGCGCTGGGTTATTGTGGCAGTTGACCACCTCACGCGATACGCTGAAACTGCTGCGCTCCCGGCAGCTACAGCACGCGACGTTGCCTCCTTCTTGCTTCATCGGTTCATCTTACGTCACGGGCCACCCCAGGAGCTACTCAGTGATCGCGGTCGTGTCTTCCTTTCTGATGTCGTTCAAGCTATTCTCAAAGAGTGCCACGTGGTTCACCGTACGACTTCGGCGTACCACCCTCAAACCAATGGGCTTACGGAGCGCTTCAACCGCACGCTCGGCGACATGCTTTCAATGTACGTCGCCTCGGACCACACGAATTGGGACATCATTCTACCATTTGTGACCTACGCGTACAACACCGCTACGCAGAGCACCACGGGCTTTTCACCCTATTTTCTACTGTACGGTCGGCACCCGTCGCACACTATGGACACAATTCTACCGTACCGCCCACATACCCCTTACAAAAATTTGTGCCAACTTTCAATAGACTGTTTTTAAACAAAAGTCGATAGAACCTACCAGCGGTCTTTTGAATGTTTTTACACGGTATTTAAACTTTCCATGCGCTCCGTACGGACACTTCGTCGACTATTGGCCACCGATATTGAATTGAAATTTCTTTTACAAGCTTTCTCTACACGACGAACGATCATGCTTTGAACATGACAAAGGACGCATTCGTAGAATGCATAAAGGAAGTTGGTAAGGTGTATCTAAGAAGCATTAAGACGGTCATCATAATGTCGGCAAATCCAACAAAGAAAGTTGCTACACTGCTGCAAAGAAGTATAAAGACAGTCTACATAGGGCTTTTCAATACTGTATCGACCACCTTCATACTTCTTAGAGATACCATAGTGAGCTTTTTGTCCTTTCTAGATACATTTTAGCAATGTTAAACGAACTTTCTACCTATTTTAAGAATACTTCTGTATGCATGCATGGCAAAATTTACCATGCATTGTAAATAATTCAACAATGTCACAGAAAAACAAATATTCAAATAAATTTATTTACTCCAACTCAAAAACCACGCGCCAGGAGAGAGGACAGTGTAGCCTTAATCTCTGACGTCTTGCAGCAGAACTCCTTGGCAGTGTAGCCTAAGAAAAACAAAACATACTTATTTACAATGTGTTTGTGGGTGTGCACTGATACAGGATAGCATATGGCAGTAAGACTATCAATTATAAGCTAAGTGAATTACCTAAGAGACCATTCACAGAAGAAAATATCTAATTGCCTTTCATACATACCAAGAATGGCGTTCACCCGCCTAGAATCTAATGCCTCCTTTTGGGCGGCGTCTTTATGGGCATTTGAACGCCGCCCAAAAAGAGACTTATTCTCCAGTTCATCTGGAGAGAACAAAGTCTTTAAAAGACTCCGGGCGAACCTTGATGCCGACCCCTTGGAGTCTTGTCGGAGACGCGAGAGAGTCCCTTCATCAACAAGGACACCATTCCCAAGGTCAACCTGAAAATAAAATAAACAACCCACTGTATGAGCTGTAGAATATTATTGCATGTAAGACTTTTAATTGCAATCTGTCTCAGATTGCACTTTGGCTGACATTAAATATCACAACTGCCTCGGACTTGTTTGCTGTGTAGCTGGAACGTACCACCACTGGTCATGATCAATAAATAGGGTGCAGATCAGCGCCGACCACAATCAACAGTGCTCATGTGACACCAGCATTACTCATGTACACAGGCCGCTGTGTGGCTATCTTCACCGTGTAAAATGCCTCTCCTTTGAAATGAGCTACTTCCTGTGATTACTTAGAGCAAACAGAAAGTGAACCAGTCATAAATGAACACGAAATCAACCAACACTTGCAATAAAATGAGCCCTGTGGCCATTTGTGCCACCATTTTATGAAAGCGAGGACACTGCACCTGACCTCGCTGATGGGAGGCTATTGCCATTGCTGCGAATGTGCTTTCAGTTTTGCGCTCGCTTAATGCACAGGCAATTTATGAGCTCATTTGATTGGAAAAAGGGTCCATGTCAGATTTGCATAAATATGGTAATACCTATTTCAAGTCATTTTGAAATGAAAGGATGGTTCTTTTAAGGACAGAAAGCTGAGCGAGTTAGTAAGGGTCCATAGTGAAAAGAACAGGTGTGCTAAACATGGACACAAGGGTCTCATGTCCCCTTGTGTCCGTTGTTCTTTTCACTATGCCGGGCTGTTCTTTTCACTATGGTTCTTTTCAATATGTACCAGCTGTAGCAAAGAACTATCAGTGCTAGTGATCGTAAACTGATCGGAAGAGTCACGATAGTCAGCATCTTGTTCCCAAGCAAGCCATGGCAAGTGCAAGACACGACCCATGTTTTGGATTGAAAGTACTGGTGACTGGCAGAAAGCAGCCCACCCGAGAGCCCGTATATTGAATAGTCATCATGATATTCGTGCTCCAATTAGGAGTCAGTTGTGCTGATAATTTTTCACTAAATATGTGTGGTCACCACTTGTGTAAATGCAGAAACAGATGAAGGTATAATTAGTAGTGAGTTATCAAATATGCAATGCATCATAACTGGGTTATTGAAGCGAGTCACCCGTAAAAGCCTTCTAATGTTTCGTATTGTGAACATTGTGGCTACCAGGCTGTGGCACAATAAAATAATGCTCTCAGCACCAAACACCAGAACTACAGTAGAACCTCGTTATAACGAACCCGGATATAACGAAGTAATTGCAATTCCCCTTGAAATTCCTATAGATGAAATTGATATTGGTTATAACGAAGTAATTACCTCTCCCCCTTCAACTTCGTTATAATGAGGTCTTACTGTAGTGCAAATAGCTGCACCCTCCAGAAAGACACTCATAATTAGGCCGAAAAGCAGGCAGTCAATGCTATGCAGCTTAGCCACCAGCATCAGGTGGTGCAATATATAGGATGTCCACAGCTCTGTAATTTCGGCTTAATGGGTCTGGCTACAGTGCATTTCTGCATCCCTATTTTCATTTTGCATGCTTCCAAGCACTCATTTGTCACTGCACGGTTCTATGGTTATTAATTTTTGGCACATCAAATGCAAATGTCTCTTAAAGAACCCACTTTGATTTCTCAATTACAAAGAGCCCAGTACAATTTTTTAATTGCATTGTCATTAACTGGAAACCAATTGTCATGTATAATCCTTCACAACATTGACCAACATAACTGCCCTATCGTTTTAATATAACTCATTTCAACATCACTAGGAAATCTTTGCACAAACATCTGGTATGTACTGCACACAACTGTTAAAAAAGGGGGCACTGGTACCATCTAACAAAGCACTGCTGAAAATATTCTTGCCAGAGATTTTGCATGCACATGTGGTCTCATGATAAAGCACTACAGCAGCTTACCTTCGAGGCTCCCACGACTGCACCAGGCTGGGGATCGGCACCTGCTTTATCAAGCATGTGCTTCAGCCTCTTGACCATCCTTGAGGCATCTGAAAAGAAAAGGCAATCTTAGAAAAAGTGATGCATACCATGGTCTAGGCTACACATGTTGTGTTAGAAATAGTTGTGATCACACACACACACAGTAGCACGCAATATCTTTTGTGAAGCCATTTGCAACGAACAATACCTTGCTCAGCAAAGAAGCACAAAAAACGCTGAGCGACAGCTTCCCGGTACGATACCTCGCCGAAAAAAATGGGGAGGACTGCAGAACACAGCCTGTGACTTCCACATTGCACTGACCGGTTCTCTGGTTTAATGGCAGCGGTACGCTTCAAACAGTCACCGATGGTCTCGAGCAGATTCCTCATAACTCAGTCAATGTATGCCGTGCATTTTTCGTCATATTGCAAAGCCGCTGTGCTGGATTTCGGTGTGCTTCCTGCAGTTTCCGAGATCTCGTAAAGTGATGCGGGACTTTCATGAAGTGGCTGAATTACTTTGTGTAACTGGATGCCTTGAGTGCACATGTGTACAGTAAAGTGATGGAGATGACGTGGAAGTGGTGCTCGTGTATCTTTAGCAATTCCTTTATTGTGAGGGATCGGTTTGTCAACCGTTCATGCATACAACACAGCTTGCACGTGTAAACAATCCTCAAGGTAAGAAACACACTTTGCTAATAGCATGATTACGAGCAAATTTCCTTGTTTAAAATCACAATTGGTGCTCATCACCGGATTAATGCTCAGCATGCCGAACTTGTCGAGCAGTCATCCAACGAGCAAATATAAAAACGGCCCGAACGAGCCAGTAATGAAGGACATCTGCGCTTACCAATTTTGTTGCGATCGCACTTTTTTTTTTTGCAGCTTCCTTATTCCACTTTCTTTTAGCATATCCCAACAATTTTTTGAATTGCCAGTTACCGTGCCATGTGGTACCATGGTTATCGTTTCCATGTTTCAAACAACAAGACATCCCATGGTGTGCCTCTGATCGTTCACGAGTACAATAAGCCGGCTCTTAATATTTTGTAAAACTGCGCGCCACTTTTGGTTGTGGTGCGTTCTCTTGGGACGAGATCGTACACGGCTGCAACATTTCAGCGTCAAACCCTGTTGACATGACAGCAATATCATTCCAAACGAAGCCCAGTGACCGGCATGCGGGCTCTGAAACCTGCTTTACTAGCAGGTAGCATGTCGCACATACACTCTAGTCCTTTTGTTGTCTAAGTCAAACATTTAACGCAAAGGAGACACTGTCTGCACGTGTACTTTCATTCTGCTCTTCTTGTGGGCAGCGTGAAACATGCGAGACCGGATAGGGGGGCTCACATACCCGTACTTGTCATTTGGAACGCATTTGTTTCAGTTCATTTTCTCTTTCTTTCTTTTTTTTTAATATACATTCTGACCTAGTGTGTTCGACTAGCTAGGCCTCATCTTGAAAGGGTCGCATAGTCGGATTACAACAAGGGCAGCTGCTATTATGTTGGAATGCCTACAGGAGAAAGGGAGGCGAGCTCCTTCAAAAACCGACCATATGCAATCGCACCAGCCTACCACATCAGGGCGCCGGCCTACACGACTCACGAATGCCTTGGGGCAATCTAGAGCAAAAGCCATTGACAGGCACACCATGAAGTGGCACCATTATACACATGCGAAACAAGACATTTAAGTAAAGAGAAGTGAAAACCGAAACAAGGAAACTTGTGCAGCTCTTGGAGACCGCAGATGCCTGCGGATAATGGGCTCTTTCAGCAAGCACCACTGTATATCACAGCAGCAGGCATCGCGGATAACTTGACCCAAAGCGCACTTCAGCGTGTGTGTGCTGACTGATATTTCGAAGAAGGCATACTTTTTTTGCCTCGAGCACAGACGAGCAACCCGCTTTTGCACTGAAGCATGGCCTTGACTTGCTGAAGTATGTCAGGTTTGGTCAGGTCGAGCGTCTATGAAACGCGAAAGCCGACTTGGCCGTTTTCAGGTCCACTTCGCGCTTCGGGCTGACTTCCACAAGTCAAGTCCAGGCACGGTGCAAGTTACATCTCTGCATATGGGGGTTAGTGTTCCTTTAATAAGTGCAGTTGAAGACAGCACCACTATTAACTCTTGTTGCTTGTGTCCGTTTCCTACATGTAAATCAACTAATATAAACTGCTGTACCTGTTTCACATTCTTATATCGTTCATCATAAAGGCAATGACAGCACTGCACTGAAAGGCAATGAAGAATTAAAGGTGTGCGTGGCTTGGTGCTTTTCGAAAGTAACAGCAATGGGAGAGCAAACATCTAAAATATGCATCGCATCACAAGCATAGTTTGCTTAAATCTGTATGGCTTGATCAATGTACTATAAGCGTCAAAAATCAACCTGTGCATTTCAGGCATTCAGCACCATGTCAAGATTTTTCATTCATTTTAAGAATACCAGATTCCTATTAACAATATGCAGCGTTCTTGAAACGGTCCTGAAACTTTTTTTAACAATGCCAATCAGCAGACAACTCTCCTGTGAACATGTCAGGCAAATATTGCACTGCAGCATACGCTCCTCGTGCTTTAAGTTACCACCAACATCCATGGAGTGCTGTCACAGTCCCAGAGCGCATCATTCATGACAGTGACTCTGGCGCTGCACTAGTTCACCAGCTTTCATAACCGAAGTACACAAACATATTCAAAGAAAAAAAAAAGAAATGGTCATCACATTCCCCCCTCCTCCAGAATGTGTTCAGGTGGTGGAACTCTGCTCATACTTGAAGGATTAAAAAAGAATTTATGGGGCACGCAATTCATTAGGCAATAAGCTTTTAGAATAAGGTCATTTCAGAATGACTTGGAAAAGTCTTGCGGGGATCCTCCCTTTAGGGATTGCTTGGTGGTAGTACATCAATTCTGGCCTTTCAATCGATTTGTCAAAAAGAGTGGATATCATCATTTTGAAGACCAAACATAGTTGTAAAGATCACAGAAGGTCCTCAATCCTAGCAATTTTTTTTTGCTCACAATGGTAGCCATTTCTCAGTGCATGTACACTTACCAAGGCACTCTTGTAGTTGCCGCAGCTGCTCCTTGGTTTCATGCAGCTCGCCTTTTAGCTCTTCGACAGTCCTCTTGAGGGACTGTATTTCTCCATCTTTCTCACTGTGGCCTACCTGAAAGTGAAGAGAAAATTGTATTTGGCAGAATACAAAAGAAAACAAAAAATATGCTAGGAAAATAATTCCTAAAAACATGGTATGTTTGAAAAAGTACAGGCAAAAAATACAAACTGCATTTTCTGCCTTCACACATTATACACAAGGTTTTTCTTCCTTTGTTAGTTCATATATTTTACAGCGTAAGCTGTTATGCATCATTATAATGGCCAGAATTGGTGGTGGTGTACACTGCTGCTGCTGCTAATGTCTGTAGCTGGTATCACATACAATGAGTAAAGAAAAAAATTGCATGCCTGTATGGACTTGAACCCAGTTCGTGGGGGCAGCACAAACATCCCTAACTTGCAACAGGTGCTTTGGCACTTCATGTTCTCAGCAACGGCTCTGATGTGGCAGAAGCAGTGTTACAGGGCATAGCTTTTCAGCCGCTGGCCTTGGTTTTATCAACGAAGGCGAGAAAAAAGGAGGAGGAGGGAGAGACAACGTTTGGCTGCAGAGCTCGCGGATTTCACAACGCTCACCAGTCATTTTCTGTACAAGCACGCAAGTCCTTCGGCGCGATCCATCGGCTTTTGTGTGGGTGAAACTGCGCAAGGAAGGCACTTGACAAGCGCTGATAGAGTCAGCCATGTGCCTGTGCCCAGAGCAGCTCTGTTTCGTCGACACCGCGGGCCTGTGCTGTGACCCACCGAGCTATCGGACGCTGCCTACATAAACAAACTGCCCTACGCATTTTTGTCAGTTTGCCAGCAGTGCTTGCGGGTTTCACAACTTTCAGCAAAGTCATTTTCAGTACAGGTACGCAACTCCTTCGGCGCGATCCATAAGCTTTTGCGTGGGTGAAACAGTGCAAGGAAGGCACTTGACAAGGCCAAGCGCCGATAGCGTCGGACATCTCTGCACTGTTGTTCCCCATGATCGACACCTCGTGCCTGTGCTGTGGCCCATCAACTACCAGACGCTGCCTACATAAACAAACTGCCCCAGGCATTTTCGTCAGTTTGGCGGCAGCCCTAGCACTCACGTTATTATTAATCAAATGATAGAAACTGGTATTTCCCTCTGACCTTAAACTGGCATGTATAATCCCAGTTTACAAAGGTGGGACTATTAGTGAGGTAGAAAATTATCCACCAATGTCTGTTCTGCCCATCCTATCCAAAATTTTTGAAAATATCATTAATACACAACTTGTAGGATTCCTAACTAAATATCACGTAGTGACTAACAATATGGTTACCACAAACGGAAATCTACCGAAATGGCACTACTCGTAATCAAAAATGAAATTCTTCACAACACAGAAAGCAAACTCTTCACTGTTGATTTGTGCATTGACTTAAGAGAAGCAACTGACTGTTTAAATCATAACATTCTACTATCCAAACTGTATGACTATGGTATTCATGGTGCAGCTCGTGATCTCGTGAAGTACTATCCTTGTAATAGAAAACAATGCGTTAAGGTAGGTGACTTGGCATCTCCAACAACTACTGTGAAACATGTGGTACCTCGGGGTTCTATTCTAGGTTGTTGCAATGTTTATACTTTACACCAATGATTTATACAATGTGCCTGATTCACCAAAATTAATCATGTATGCTGACGATAATAACATTCTTTTCTGCACCAAATTTAAGCAACTTAAACGGTACAATAAACAATTACTTAGCTAAACTTGAACAGTGGCTAAACTCCAATAGATTAACTTTAAATGTTAAGAAAACTAAATACATTACATTTAAACCACTCAACAAAAAAACGGAACAGATCGCTAAAATCAATTGAGAACAGGGAATGTCGCAGGAGCAAACATTTTGACAAGTGGACTTGTCTTCGTCAGGACAGCGACTGCCTTCTCCAGCATTCGCTTACATACACCATTGCACGCTCTCCCCCGTCTACAGAAGGAGAGGAGAAGAGCAGCACGTGCGACAAGAATTTTCATTTTTTTTCCCTTCTCTTCACACGTACCGCCCTTCTCCTCTCCTGTGGACGGGGGAAAGCACGCAATGGCGTACATAAACGAATAAAAAAAAACAACACATGAGAGAGCGCAAGCAAAGTCCAGCTTGCACTGCCACTTTGCCGTGTCCACTGTACAGGCCCAGTAGTTCTTGTGCTAAGCAAATAGACAGGGCATGAAGGAAAACGTATACACAGACAGGTGCTGACTTGCTAGTTACATAATTTGCACACACATCACCGGCTTCCTTCATGGCCACTGCTTCAACTATTATACTTTTTCATACTTAAGAAATGTAGCTTCTCACTGTGTCGTGCGCCCACAGAGGTGTCAAAGATCCACGAGGTGTCCTTTGGATTCAGCATTTACATTAAAGCCACGTTTGAACATTCTGACACTGCTGCAGCGTACCATCTGGCAATTTCACACCCAACCACTACTTGGCCGAGCTTTATATGTGACATGCATTGTACAATCACAGCATAACTTAACATGCTTTTTACATAGAGCGTCTGCTTTTTCTTGGCTAATAAGGCTAAACTATAGTGTCAGAAATTGAAAACATTGGGTTCGAAAGAAAGGCAAAATATCACAGTACCTCACATAACTGTCGCGTCTTTATGCCATCAAGTGGAAAATAGCAAATGACCAATACGAATCTAAAACTTCCACATGCTCAGTGCAATGCACTGCCAATTCATCAATAGTATAGGCTGCTGTTTAACCATAGCAGCCTGTAACAAACGCCAAAGTACACGACGCTGTTTGCAAGGAGGGCAGGGTTTGTGTATAACAATCTTTTCCATGTAGTGCATGTTAAATTGCCAATGTATAGACGGAAAGTACCACAGCAGCCCAAAAACAACTTGTATCCTCACCTTGCATTGCGCTTTCATGAATGTGAACCTGTTCTATCGGATGTCTTAAGTTCTTTTGAGCATGCTAGCATAGTAACGTAATTGTACATACTTTCCTAATGACAGAAATGGAAACACATATAGTATTAGCAACCTGTCTTTAAGTCTACTGAAAAGTGAATTTCTTATGCTGCACCACAAATTTGATGCATACCATGCATATGGCCTTCAATGTCTGCACTGTGCATGCACATGTGCTAGGCTTACTCCACCTTATGCACTATTTATGCAGTAAATTTTAGTCTTAAATTGGCTTCTGCATTGTACAGCTACTTCCTGACGGCACATGCCCTCCTTAATGGCATCAGATGACAGCTCATGCATCCATGACACTAGTAACAGAAGAGTTCACGGGACTTCAAGCTTTTGGAAAACTGTTTACCTTCTCTGCACCGTTCTTGCCGCAGGGCCCATTCATTCGTGCTTCCTCCCTGCTCCGCTTTCTTTCCATGGAGCCAGCACTTCCTGTAAACATAAGAGTAAATAAGGCAACTTGCTGCACAAGGTGATGCCCTGTCAGTGAAACCATTTTTCAGAGGTGCAGGATTTGGTTTCGGACAACAGCAGCAGCCGCCAATGGAATGGAAACAAGCACCTGCCTGAAGTGTCTGGTAGAGCAGAAATGGACTGTAATGTTAACTGTGAAGCACCACATGTGGAATAGGGCTGCCCTTTCAGGTTGCCAGCTACATGTGCACTTCCTCAAAATTGGTTCACTTAACATGTGGCCCTAGCTTGTTTCATGATACCGAATAAGCCAGGACGGACAATCATTTTTTATTTAGTAATGAGTGAGAGGCAGTTGCGACATTTAACAGTGTACTGGAACTTATCCAATGCTTCTTGTTAGCACATGTTCTCCTTAAAGGAGCACTGGCATAAAATTGTTGCATCTCATTTTTCCGGCTGCAAAAAGTCGCTAATGACCATCACGTGTTGTAACCTCCTTTGCTTCAGCAGCCGACACCACCGAGAAAGGTCGATTTGTTCGTAAACACTGCTGGCCACATACGGCAGACATGCACCTGGCCAACCATTCATGCACAAAGGCTCCAGGAGACAATAGCCCGCCTGCTGATACTGAGCCACTGTCGTAGCTAGAGCGATTGCATGCACTTTACATAGCAAAACTGCAATTAACTGTCTCACAACGAAGGTTCAGCGACACGTTCGTGCTAAACCATTATGGCATCGCGGACTGTCAAAGAATTCGGTACAGCCTGCAACACACGTGCACCTCCACCTGTGCACGTGTAATTTCGTGCATCGGAATTTCTACAGCACACCGCGGTCACGTACCGTAACGTTTGGCGTAAGCGCCTCCTGCAGCAGAGAAGTGCGCAAATATGTACTGAGACATGCATGCATATATGTCACTCCAATACATATGACGATTCTGTATTTTGCTCGCGTTACACGTCGAGCATGTCAACATATGCGCTGCACAAGCTTTACGCGTTCGTTCTAAACGAAGTTAACATGTTCTGCTAACTTGCATTGTTGAAAGTACTCACCTACACCCAAGATCCTGGCTGGTGACGGCGGCTCGTTTGTGTCCCACTTTATATCCACAAAGACGTCTTTGAGGGTTTCCAAGGCGGCAGAAGGTTCACGCATCAGCCGCAATCCAATGTTAGGGTCGGCAATACACTTCAGGGGGTAAACGTCCCATTTCTTCTCATCCTTCCACTCAACAACAATATGTGTCATTTCAGTACTACTTACTATTCACGCACTGCAATATAAATGAACTCACGTGGCTCGCGGGCGCGCCTTGACAGCTTGAACAACACAACTTGCACGGACGGAGGACACTTGAATGGATATAGCCGGATTGACGTTTACGACTTCGGCTAAATTTAGCGAAAACCGCAACAATAGTATAAACATAATTTTATAATTTCAATATTCCGTAGTAAATAACGCCTAAACACAAACAAACGCAAGTGCAGCAATTTAAACTGCAAAAGGTCCTTGGACAAGCTTGTCTATAATACGCTACTAAGCCTCAGCCGCGTCGGCCAGCTTTAATGTCATCGTTACGACTACTGGACCTGCCCGGCGAGCAGAACGCCAGGGCGCATGTGCTAGCTCATCTTTCTACCGCTAGGTGCCTTTTGGCACTGCTTCTAGGCGGTCGTCTGCTCGGGTTGAGCCGAAACGTCTGTGCGGGCAGGCACTCTGCGCAGCGAAGAAAACATTTGCGAAACTGCCTCGGTTGAGTTGATTCAGTAATGACAGTGCAGTGTAGTCCCCAGCAACGCGCACCCGTGAGCAATGTACTACGATTGTCTCTAGAAAATGTGAAAATGTCTGATATTGTCATGTGCAAAACTGTTCCTATACACTTTATAAACAAATACGTACGTTTTGTATGACTAATGAGCTGAATCCGCGCATTTTCTTTTGCTCAGTAAAATTTTCCAAGTTCTTAACTAAAAATTTAAACCATTTTTCACTTGAGTGACCGAAAAAACAGGAAAAGAAAAGCTATTACCGATTATCCCAGTGGCGCAACAGTGCTGTTGGCCCGTGGGTAAATAGACTCTGAAACGTTGGCTGAAGTACCATACCAACATTCCCGCTATTAGATGTAGTGCAATAGTTCGCATATATGCCCAAAGTTCCGAGTACTGCGGACAAGCAAAGTACTCGCACGTACGGTGCTTGGCCTTCTGCACCCGTGCATCAGTCGACGCTCAGATGGATGGATGGATGGATGGATGGATGGATGGATATTAGGAGCATCCCCTTGTTATATAACGGGGCGGTAGCCGGGCCACCAAGTTCTAGCTTTATTTCTTTTTTCTCTACAAACATTACTTAGATATATCGCCGACATGTTCAGCTTTCCCGTGCTACCCCTGAAACCCATGGCCTCCTGTAGGGTAGTGTCCACAGCTACACCTGGGTGGACATCTGTACATGCAATCAAAATATGATCTGTCGTTTCCCTAGCTTTTCCACAACACGTACATGTATCCTCTCCTTTACTGAATTTCGCTCTGTAACTTCGGGTCCTCAGGCAACCGGACCTTGCTTCAAATAGTAAAGCGCTTCCCTTTGAATTATTGTAAAAATTTTCTCTCTTGATTTCGTCTTTCCCTTTTCTGTGTAGTTGTTCAATGTCGGCTTCTTCTCCATTCCTGCTATCCAATCCGACTTCTCCGCCGCTCTGACCATGCTCTTAACGCTCTTTTTCGTCCCATCCGTTTCGTTACTGGCTCCTAGTTTTCTTCCTCCATTGTGAGTCAACGTTCTTCCTATACAAATACCTGAATACTTTCGCTGCCCATCTACTTTCTTTCATATTCCTTAATCTCTGTTTGTACTTAATTTTACTCTGAGCTTCCCTTTCCTCAAAGTCAGACCATCCCATATCCCCCTTAACAGCCTCATTTGTGGTCTTCCCATGGGTGCCCAATGCGAGACGTCCGACCGTCCTCTGATTCACGTCCAACACTGATTGTACCTCTGCCCTCATGCACACCACTGAGTTTCCGGATGTAAGTCCTGGCACCATTACACCTTTCAACAAACCGCGAATTACCTCGTACCTGTTGTAACCCCACAGCGCTCTATGCTTCATTATTGCGGAATTCCTCCTTGTACTTCTATGTAATATCTATTCCCATTGCCGCTCATCGTCTGAGTGGAACGGTCTGCCCGGTTCTATTGTTGATATCACCTGCCCATCCTCATTTGCTGAAAAGCTGAACTAACTTATTCCTATGTTTTGGCTGCTAGCTATATGCTTAAGTGGTTATTGTGTTGTATATTGTATAAATTATTTTATAAATACATATATTATTTTTATGTATAATTCTTGTGTATGTATATTTGTGTATATATATTATTGGCTACAAATCTAACCCACCCCTTATGTAATACCCCCCTTGAGGGGGCCTTTAAGGAAATAAAAGTGAAGTGAAGTGAAGTGAAGTGATTTGCGGCCGTACCCTTTAGATCGGGTGGACGCATTACTGCGTTCTAGCCGGATGTGGAGAGCGAAAAAAAAAAAAGCCATAATATTTAAAGCAGGCAGAACGGGGCGGAATTTGCAGTCATCGTCTTATTGACGTCCACCACATTCTTAGACGGGCCTTCGCAACCGAAACTGCATCGTAGCGCTGGTCTGCAGCCGACTCAAATAGTGCCACTGGAAGCGAGGTGTCCTCTGTTGGTCGTGGCGTCAGCTGTGAGCAATTCAGAACGATGTGTTCTATTGTCTCCTCCTCGCTCCCGCAGACCCTGCAAAGTGCCACTTGCACGTCTGGATCGGTGTAGAATTGTCTCCGGTAGCACAGTGTGCGGAGCGCTCCCGCCCGTGCTTCAAATAGTAGCGCACTATCGACACCTTGTGTGCGCAGTGCAATGCCATCGTAGTCGTTGGGGTTGCTCGAGCGCCACCTGAGCAGCGAAGTATGGAACGAGAGGCGTCGCAGGCGACTATAGTTGTACCAGTTGTACGCCGCGAGCTGGGCAGGTCAGGAGTAGAGTAGGTCGTGGTCATCATATCGTTGCTTTCTATCGTGCGCTGCGTTTGCCATCACCAGCAATGCCAAAAAGAAAAAGATATAAGAAATACCTTTATGACTCTGTTTCTGAGGTTCCAGTCCGCACCAAATGCAGGAAAAGATTGCAGACCGCGAACGACGCTGTCCCGGACGCGCATAGCTCTTCGGTGGCGGGCGGTTGTGCGCCCATTTCTGAAAGCGAAGAGGACTCGCGAACGACCTCTTCACTCAGAAAACGCGTGCTCAGGTTCAGAGTCGTCGCCGCCAAGCAGCCCGCTGTCTGGTTCGAACTGTCACGACGACGGCTTCAATAATGACGCTGAAAGCAACGGGAGCAGGGTTGCTGTCGACGCAGAAGCATACGACTTTTCGTCGACAGATGAAGGCGACCAGGAAATCGAAGGAGCTGAACGGACGACAAACGAGCTGGTTAGTATTTATTATATTTACATGGCCAACGCCTACTTTCATCAGCACATGGTGTATGGCTTCAAAGACTAGTTACGCCACATGAAAAAAAAAATACAGCATATCCACGGAGCGAATGATGATGAGTGGGCGAAGCTCGGGAGGTTCATCGTAGATCGTGCCGAGTTCCGGATTAATTTAGTTAACGCGCACGCTACGAATATATGCATTGGATCTTGACTAGCAATGAAGTGCCGGTGGGAGATTTCACGTGCGTAGTTGAACCATGAGGATTCGTAGCGTGCGCGTTAACTAAATTAATACATATATATATATATGTGTCTAGTTTCTAAATATATTTATCTAAATATATATATATATTTAGTTTATTAACTAAATAACACACACACACACACATATATATATATATATATATATATATATATATATATATATATATATATATATATATATATATATATATATATATATATGAACACTTCTCCAACGCGAGCAGTCGGTATTTCTCAATCAAGAAACTCGCTAGGGGACGCTGCCTGCGCCAACGTTGTCTCTCGCGGGTGAGGGCGCGTTCTCTTTCTTTGCGAGCTGGTAGAGCGTACCTCTAAGAAAGAGCGTTTCCATAGCCAACGCGCGCCTTTCGCTCTCTCTCTGTCTCTCTCTCTCACAAGACAGCAGAGGCACGCGCCGAGGGCGAGCGCGTGCCTCCCGGCACGCGGGTTACGCCTGACGACTGACGCCTGACGCGGGACAAGGTTAGGCTAAGAGGAGCTTCGCCCGTACACTCTTAGCAGGGTAACGTTTAGTTTATTTTATAGGCGCACAAAAATGCGAAAATATGCTCCTTTACTAAAGGTTAAATCGCTTTAACATTTACAAAGGAGCATATTTTCACATTTTTGTGCGCCTATAAAATAAACTAAACGTTACCATGCTAAGAGTGTAAAAAAAGAAGGGAGGGGGGGGGGCGGATTGAAATGAAGTAACATGGTGCCGCCCAGCGTGTCGACAAATAACAAGGGCCTATGAGACGCTCCCACCGTTCGGGTTGCGTGGCGTAGCGGGCTAGGGTACTGAGAGCTGCTCGGTACTGATGGATGGATCGATAGTTAGTGGCAAAAGTGTAACGGGTTGACTCAATAGTGCCCTAGGCTCAGCCAGGTTCCGAGTTTTGGTGTTCTTTTCTTTTTTCTTTAATGTATCATTAATGACACAAGCCACGTGAGACGCACTCCCGCAAACCCCAAGTCGTGGCATGTGCTGTATGAAAACAGTGCGAAGGGACGCACCTCGAGACGAACAACACGTGTATACACCTGGCAACAACTTCCTGTGGCAGTGCAGCCAAGGATATGTGGGCGGAGCTTCTTTGCCCCAAGTAGTCTGTTAGCGAGTAATTTTGATTTATGTCTTGCGAGCGCATCCAGCGTGCCAGTTTGAGGTGCTAGTCTCAGTATAAACCTCGTCTAGTGCCCTTCGTCTGGTGGTGCATTTTTTTGTACCGCTTTCAAAAAATAAAGGGGAAACAACTCACCCAATTTTGCACACTGCTTGTATGAAAGTGCATTAAGGTGACTTAAAGTAAGTCAGTGATAAATTGACGCCAATTAGCATGAGTAAAGGATGAATTAAATTTAAGTGTATCATATGTAACTTCAACTGAAAGTGTATTAAAATAAATTAAGGTAAATTAAAGATAAAGTAAAGCAATCAACCGAGACTTTCTGAGTAATTTAATGAGTGTCTTGTGAGAGCATAGGCCTTCGTGCTTTCCTTAGTGTTTTAGGTAAATGGGCTGGCAATTTTAACTGTGAAGCTATGTGACAATTCATATATACAGCTCATTTACTCTCTGTTTGCCCAGGATGCTCTCCTGTATCCCGAATCAAAGGTGACAAGAGCTCAGTCTCTGGTGTTAGTGATGGCCCACAGCTTGCGGCATCATGCATCTAAGGAAGCGACAGAAAGCCTCCTGAAAGTCATTGATGCCCATATGCCTGAAGGTGTTGCATTCCCAAAGACTAAACATTTATTCTTTAAGAACTTTCCTGCTGCCCTGGAATGTCAGCGCACTACACATATTTATTGTCCTGACTGTGGGGAGTACCTTGCTGAGCTCCCTTGTGAAAGTGCTTGTGCGAAGTGTTCCCAGTGTACAGCAGTGCACAGCATTCCTGCGCTCTTAGACACTGGTTCCTTCTTTCTTACTCTGGACCTTGACAGGCAAGTCAGAGATGTACTTTTAAGTGGCAAGCTGACACATGACCGAAGGGGTGTCTCGTATGATGTCACAGACATCACACAGAGTGTGGGATACAATGCAATGCCCATAACGAGCAAGGACATCTCACTAACCTGGAACACAGATGGCGTGCCATTATTCGAGTCGTCCGGACATAGTGTGTGGCCCCTGTTGTTGCAGGTTAATGAGCTCCCGCATAGGGAAAGGGTGCAAAAACTCTTGCTTTTTGGTTTGTGGTTCGGAAATGGCAAACCGCACATGGATGCATTTCTGAAGCCATTTGTTCAAACGATGAACCGCCTGTCATCTGAAGGCATTTCTTGGACAAGTGTAGGTGGCGTGACGGAGACTTGTCGTGTATACCCTGGTCCTTGCACTGTCGACACCGTAGCACGTGGCATGGTCATGAATATGACTCAATTTAACGGGTCCCATGGGTGTGCGTGGTGCGAACATAGTGGAGAGGTCGTTCAGAAGGGAAAAGGCCATGCCCGCATTTTTGAAATGCAGGACAGTGCCCCAAGGATGAGGACACCAGAAAACTTTGCCAAGCATGTCAAGGAAGCCTACAGAAGAAATGAGCCATCTTGTGGCATCAAAGGTGGAAGTGCATTGTTTTTCATGGCATTCTTCACTTTTCCTTGCTCTTTTGTGGTGGACTACATGCACGCTGTCTGCAATGGATTTGTACGAACTACAGCCTTCATGTGGTTCAGCCACAAACGGCAAAATGAATTCAGTCTTGGTTCAAAGCTTGAAGAAATCAGTACAGAGCTGAGCAAACTAACACCTGTCTGGGAGACAACCAGGCTGCCACGGTCGCTCCGGGAGATGAAGTACTGGAAGGCATCCGAGTGGAGGGACTGGCTTCTTTTCTTCTCTCCGGTAGTATTAAAGGGTTTTTTACCCAGGAGATATTATAAGAACTGGACAAAGTTTGTAGCAATCATGCATTTTTGCTTGCAGTCATCGATTGCTATGGACAAAATCAATAAAGTGAAGCAGCTCATGGTGGAATTTCTGAAAGAGTACCAAGATCTGTATGGCAGAGAGAGCATGACTTATAATGCCCACATCCTTCTCCACATGGTAGACCATGTTGGTCATTGGGGCCCTCTGTGGGGCTTCTCTGCATTCCCCTTCGAATCGATGAATGGAAGGCTGGTTAGTCTTGTAAATGGCACAAGATATGCCCATACGCAGATTGTTGAGAATTATGCCATTTTAACATCCCTTCGGCAAGTGCTTCTTAGAAGTACCTGTTGGAAGAGCGAGGACCTACAATCTCTTGTGAAGTCTTTGCTCAAGGGCTACAGCCTTAAAAAAAATTGTGTGCGAGAAGGAGCTGTGACACTCTATGGAAAGGGGAAGAGAGAAGGAAGCCTCACAAGCTATAAGAAGGCAACAGTTGGTGTGTTCACTTACTGTGTGACCTCCATGGATAAGTCCCGAAGGAAAAATTCTTATGTTGTGACACGTGCTGGCTTGTACGGCCAAGTTGTGAACATCATCTTAAGTACTGACATGACGGATGACTCGGCAGTAGAGTTCAAGATTAAAAAGCTGCGTGTTGTGGACACTTTTCTATCGTGCATAGTTGGCTGCAATTCTGTGCATTTTGTGACTGTCAGTGAGACAGATGAGCACATTGTGGTTGGTGCTATGGATGTCCAGAAATGCATGTTTCTCTGCCACTCGGACAGAATGATCTTGTGTGCAGTTAATGAAGAGTATGTGCTAGAGTCAAGTTAATATGAATTTTCCTGGTAGTCCTATACATTGTGTACTGTTTTGTTTTTCATGTGTAACATATATTGTCTCCTGACATGCTTCTTTTGCGGTATTTCTCTGCCACTCAGGCAAAATGATCTTGTGCATGTTTGACTTCATTGATTTCTTAGGTTTCAAATCGTGTGTAGGCACTGTTTCAGATTTCGTCTTCTTCACCTGTACAAAACCATCATCAATCATTGTCTCATGCGTCTTCTTCGTCGGCGCCATCTTGGCTTCACCGGAATAAAGCGTTGCCTGAACTGTGGCATTTCAAGTGGTGGAAGCGCTTTAAGATCCCTTCTACTTCTCGCCTTTTCAACATCTCTCCTGGAGCTACGTTCAGGACGCCGCTTCCGCCAGCATCCCACGATGTCGCAAGACAGGCCCGCAGCGTCCTTCCGCTAGGCCCAAGCCCCAACTGCCCCTCCTCCCAGCACTGCCAACAACCATCACCGCGATCTGGAAATCTTCTCTGGCCTGCCTGGTGAGGACGTCGAAGACTGGCTAGACAACTATGACCGTGTTAGCGCTTACAACAACTGGAACGAGCCGTCGAAACTAACCAACATGCCATTCTACGTGTCCCAAGTAGCCAAGACATGGTTCCTGAATCATGAGAGCGACTTCTGTGACTGGCCTTCTTTCAAGGAACAGCTACGGTGGCTTTTTGGCACGGCCACGGTTCGCTCAGAGGTTGCGAAGAAAAAGCTGTCTGAGCGCGTGCAACATTACGGCGAGTCATACACCTCATATATTGAGGACATTCTTGCACTTTGCCACCGTGTCGACAATGCCATGCCCGAAAGCGACCGCGTGCGACATCTCCTTAAAGGCATGGGCCCTACCGCTTTCAGCACCCTTGCTGCGCAGAACACGTCGACGGTGTTCGAAGTCATCTCCGTTTGTCAGCGCCTTGATGCCCTGCAGTCTGTTTGCTTGCGATCGGACTTTCAGACAACCACTTGGCAAACAGCATGGAGCTCCGATCCATCATCCGAGCCCGTGAGGAACTGCAAGCCTGCGGCTCGCCACTTTGCAACAGCGCTCACGTCCAACCGTCATACAGACTTGTGCGGCATTATTAAAGAGGAGTTGTCATCCCTTCAGAGCCCCCCTCATTTTACGGCCTCTCCTTGCGCACAACTGGCCTCGTACGCACAGGTTACTGTAATGCCACCTGCACCATCTCCAAGTCCACCTCCTGTGCCTGTTCACGACCACCTGGCACCCTTATCCACCCGAGCACCGAATCCACCTTACTATTCTGCATGGCGTTCCTCGCGGCCCATATGTTTTTACTGTGGCTTTCGAGGCCACATCTCCCGGTTTTGCCATCGCTGCCAGCAAGATGAACGCCGTGGTTATGCTGCCTTTGAACGCGATGAGCCACCACCTCGCTTTTACAACCGTTCTGTCGACAATGCTACACCTCGCCGATCTCCGTCACCGCCCGACTTCTCGAACTCCCATGCCTCAAGACGCCGCTCCACATCACCAATCCGGCGCTCTGTTTCTCCACTCCGGCCTGTGTCGCAACTCCCTGTACAACGATTGGAAAACTAACCAGTGCAGTTTTTGGAGGGAAAGCTCTGCATCGCCACAATATGCTTCAAGTCCTCCTGAACGCCCGTCAAACATGTTATTGATTTCTGTGGAAGGTGTTCAATTATAGGCTTTGGTAGACACGGGTGCTTCTATTTCTGTTATGCGTGCGGACCTGTGTTCTCATTTGCGAAAAGTGGAGATGTCTTACATGGGTTCGTGCTTGATTGGAGCTAACGAAGCAGGCATTCCACCATCCGCCCACTTCACAGCGCATGTCTTCATTGATGGTATCCGTCGTCACATAACATTCGCAGTTTTATTTTCGTGCGCTCATGTACTCATTTTGGGCTGGGACTTCCTCTCGTCAGCGTCTGCTTTAATCTCCTGCCACCAGCGGGTAGTCCATATCACTGAGACTGATCATTGCAGCGGAGGTATCGACGAGCAACGATTGCGTGTTTTTACGGCTGCGGATTCGGTGATGCCTCCCGGTCAAGAACAGCTCATCACACTCTTTACAAATATTTTGAATGGCGACGTGTTCATCACTCCCTTCGGTCGCTGTCTTGCCCGTGGAATTGCGTTCGCTTCCAGCCTTGTACACTTCCAGGAAAACTGCAGCAATCATTGGTTTGAATAAGACCACTGAGACAATCCCCCTACCTCAAGAATCAGCGCTGACTTGTTATGTAGTGTGTGCAACGAGTAAACAACGTAGTTTACTCGTTGCAAGCCCAGCGCCGACTGCTGGATCCGCTCCACGCGCTCCGCCCCCAAGCCGGGGGTTCGTGCCACGAGCTAGCTCCGTTCCGATGATGACTGGCGGCGGAGGTAAGCAGCCGAATTCCCCACAGTAGATACCCAACCAGTCTCTCTGGTTGCTCTTGACGCCTCGTAAGCGCGGCCTCAATAAGGCAAATCTCCTGATTCATCTGCCCTTGTTTGCACCACAAGCCCTGACTTAACCGCTCCCCAGCGTGAAGCGTTGCTAAAATTGCTGGCGAAGCATCAGGCCTCCTTCGACACCAACACTTCATCACTCGGAAAGACCTCTGCTGCGTCTCATCGTATCGTCACCGATGGCCAGACTATTGTTCGTTGCCGTCCCTACCGAGTCTCTCCGGCAGAACACAAAGTCATTGAGGAGAACGTCGCCGATATGCTACAACAAAACATCATGCGTCCCTCCGTGAGTTCTTGGTCGTCTCCCGTTGTATTAGTACAGAAGAAGGACGGGTCAGTAAGATTTTGTGTCGATTACCATGGGCTGAACAAGATCACCCTCAAGGATGTATATCCCATGCCCCGTATAGATGACGCACTTGATTCTTTGCAAGGCACGCAATACTTCTCCAGCCTTGACCTTCGCTCCGGGTATTGGCAAATTCCAGTGCACGAAGTGGACAAAGGGAAGACCGCTTTTTCTACTTCGGACGGTCTTTACGAGTTTAACGTAATGCCTTTTGGCTTATGTAATGCTCCCGCCATGTTTGAACGGATGATGGACACCATTCTTCGAGGCCTCAAGTGGAAAACTTGTCTATGCTACCTCGACGACATCGTGGTGTTTTCCTTGACCTTCCCTGGTCATCTGCAACGCCTGGATGAGGTGCTCACGTGCCTTTCCAATGCCGACCTTCAAATAAACACGAAGAAGTGCCCCTTCGCTAGCACGATGATCAAAGTTCTGGGTCGTCTTCTTAGCAAAGACGGCATCCAACCCGACCCGGACAAAATTTCTACCGTACTGAACTTTCCACGCCCACTTCATGCAAAAGAACTCCGCAGCTTCCTTGGCCTCTCGTCATATTTTCGACGTTTCTTCCGGAATTTCGCCAGCGTTGCCTCGCCCCTCCGCAAACTTCTGTCTAATAACTCTTCCCTCGATTGGGATGATCAGTGCGAAGCCTCGTTCGAAGAACTCAAGCGCGCACTCACCTCGCCACCCATTCTTCGTCACTTCGACGACAGGGCGCCCACATTGTTGCACACAGACGCCAGTGGTCAAGGAATTGGTGCCGCACTGCTGCAACGCGACCGCGAATCTTGCGAGAAGGTTGTTCCATATGCAAGCCGTGTTTTGACTTCAGCAGAAATAAATACTCCATCACCGAGCAAGAATGTTTGGCTGTTGTCTGGTCCATACAAAAATTTCGTCCTGACCTCCACGGTCGACATTTCACTGTTCTGACCGACCATCATGCTCTGTGCTGGTTGTCTACACTCAAAAACTTATCTGGACACCTTGGCCGTTGGACCCTCCGATTACAAGCCTACGACTTCGATGTCATCTACAAGACTGGAAGGAAGCACCAAGATGCCGACGCTCTTTCACGCTGCCCGTTGCCGCCATCAACGGACCGCATCACATCACCTCGTCAAATTGGCCGCGCTGAGGACACATCGTCCATTATAGCTATTTCATCCGTTACTCAATCAAACCACCATTCAGTGCTTTCTACTCACTAGCGTGCTGACTCTTATTGCAATGGCATCATCAGTCACGTAGGCGTTTCATTCCCGCCAAATTCCAGGCTACGAAAACAGCTCAAACTATTCAAGCTCGAAGATGACGTACTCTACCGCTTTTCATTTCACCCGGAGGGGCATCGATGGGTTCCTGTTGTCCCACGCTCTCTTCTTGCTGAAGTTCTGCAGGCTTCACACGACGACCCTACCTGGGGTCACTTGGGTTACCACAAGACCCATGAGTACATACGGAGCTGATTCTTCTGGCCTGGCCTTTCCACGAGTATATTGCCTCGTGGAAAGTATATTGCCTCGTGCGCACTTCGCCAACACCGCAAGCGGCCTACTACTGCTCCGGTCGGAACTCTCCAACCACTTCCTTGTCCAGCAGAACTGTTTTCCGTTGTTGGAATTGACTTTTTCGGACCTCTTCCAACTACTACTATTGGCAACCGATGGATCATCACTGCTGTCGACCACTTGACCAAGTACGCTGAAACAGCCGCAGTCCCCTCAGCCATGGATTCGGAGGCAGCAAGCTTCTTAAAGGGTCCCTGAAACGTTTTTTTGACATTGCGTCACTGCTTAGGCAACACAATTATGAAATCATTCACACCGTAAATAAAGAGAAGCACCGTGCACTAAGGCAGCTATGGGCTTATTTCTGTCGCCTTCCTCCTTACCACTGCTGTTCCTCCTCAACTCAGTCTGCTGCGGAGTGCGCGCTAGCGACGACAGCGCCTCCCGTGTCAGCCGCTCTGCCGAGCCCTCCGTAGTGAGATAGCGCCCCGATATCCTCACTGAGGTCACCCGCCTCGGCAGTGCTAGCCTCTGTAATAGAGCGCCGGCGACTCGTGTGTACGCCGCCAGATCCCGCGACGATACCGTTGGCTGAAACGAAGGAGTACGTTGTAGAAGCACGTTGTTCGCAGCTAGGTTTTGAAAATTACGTGCACGTCACTGGTTCGGGGCCAATCAGCGACTTCTCATTCGATCGATCGATGGCGGGGGCGTTTGAAAACGCCTTTTGGCGAGCCGCTGAGATCTTTTGCGATGCACGTGTTGAAAACCTTATTGTAAATTCCACACTTTACGCACAGCGCTGAAATCTGCCCTCGAATGATCCTAATGACTCGCTCTACTGGATCACCATGTTTGCACAAAATCGTCAAAACCATTTCAGGGTCCCTTTAAAAGCCATTTACCTGCGCCGTGGGGCCCCTCGCGTACTTTTGAGTGACCGAGGCAAGGCATTTATTTCAAGCACACTTCATGAAGTTCTTCAAGCCTCCGACACCGTACATAAAGCAACGTCCAGCTACCACCCTCAAACAAATGGTCTAACGGAGCGCTTTCACCGCACCTTGTGCGACATGTCTATGTATATGGAACCTGACCAT
>JABSTT010002980.1:0-33304 GCA_013339685.2 Hyalomma asiaticum
GTGCGCCTTGAATAGCTCTTTATGAAATATTTTATTCATATTGGCCCAACTTTAGCGGAGCGGATGTGTTATAGCATAAATCCAAGTTTTATACGTTGTAGCCAAGACATTTTCTTGTGTAAGTGTTCGTTGAAGAAAACGTCTTACAGGGTTGAAAATATGAGCAGCAATTAAGCAGTGATTAACCCGGTCCTGCATGTCTAGAGACAGATTTGTTCTCAGCAATGATAGCGTCATTTTATAAAATATTATTTGAGGGTATGCACTAGCATTTTTGGAAATTGATAATATACTTTGATATACGTGAATTCGCCTTGCTTCATAATACATCAACAGCTGTAGTAAATATCCCACACACGCATAGAACCCGGCACTACGCAATAACTCTATTTTGTTTTCTTGTTCTCTGATAGCACTGACCTTTGTTTTGTAATCTTAGTACGATTATCATAACTAACTTTGCCACTGACTCTGACCAGGTGATATTTTGTAACCCGTAAATTTTGTATTTTTCAATAGAGCTGCACTTCGCTTCCCTTTTATGGCAAAATTATTCGAATTCATATTTCAGTAGCCTCTGTCCGTGTCTACTAATTCGGTGCGTCTGCTGGAAGATGGAAGAAGATGACAACAGCAAACGTGTGCTGTTAGTGTGGTTGTTTTTGATGCCCATGTTATCTTGAATGAAATGTATTTGACGCAGAGTGGGACAGAGTGAGTCGCTGAATTACCTAGTTACCAAATAAATTTTGCCCAATGTTGTGCAGCCGTGCAGTGGAGAGGTGAAACCTTCTGTATGCGGAACCACGTACGACAGGGAATGGTCACTTTATTGAAGGCGGAATAATCACCACAAGGTGTCCAATCCCTACTCTTTTCGGGCACCATGTCGAGAGCCGAGGGCCACGGGCTGGAAATCCACACAAAAACAACTTCAAGGAATACTCATATTCCTCGCGAGAATTCTTGAGACAGCGTGGTGCTAGCTGAGAAGGTCGTGTGGAGACCGGTGAGCCTTTCGTTACGATGTGATATCTCACTTTATATGTGAGAGGTTTCTCAGTGAAGTACGGAAGAAATCTGGAAATTCTGCAAGGACCGCTGTCCAACGAGTTAGAACACTGAAGTGCATGTGGAGAAGTTGGAGTGGTGCAACGTTCTATAAGATGCCTTGTACGTTCGGGTGGGTTCCAGTGCCGACAAGACGACCTTGTCTGACCTCAACGTGTAGCTTTACATGCTACAATAATTCCGCGCGTGTAGTGAGTACTCTCACGTCAAATACAAGAACAGAGCTAAAGTTCTGCTTTAGTCTAATGTTCAGAACGTAGGAATGTTCAGAACGCATTTGACGTAGGCTTCAATGGGCGAGCGACTGACAGCGGTGAGCGAAGGCGTGCAATGGTCACGTCGGCGACTGTCTGTCGATTTGTGCGTAACATCGCAAATTTCGCTGCCGGTGTCCGGGAGGTAGCGAACCTCAGTCATGCAATTGGTTACGTGGAAAAGACTGTTGGCCATGGAGCCAATGACGCTAGCCGTCTTTGGTGCATGTCTCAGTAGTTTCCCGTGAACTTGAAGGGCGGACGGCAGAGGCGAGGGCGAGCACCACAACGAACATGGCGCCAACAAATTGAACAAGAACAAGGAGGCGAAGAAACTCAACGTCACGCCCATAAAAAGGCGGGTCGGTGAGGAACGAGGAGTGTTTCGACGAAATCCAGCCCGCTCAGTTATAAGCTTGTCGACCTTTCGACAATGATGCGCTCAGGATGGTCATGGAAGGGTAGTGCGTTTCGGCAACAGTACGATCACGGTGGACTCTCCCGGGTGCCAAACTTCTATATTCTCTCTGCTTTCTCAGCTAAAGCTTGAACGACTCAGTGGGCGAAATACTTCAAATCATGCGCACCTGCTGAGGGAGTAGCTGAAGAAAGAGCTTTCCGAAAATGGTAGTGTTCGCTGACGCTCATTCATTACCAAGAAGCTGTCACTTGTGACGAAGCAGCAGCGTTGGTTTTCGCTTGTCAAAGTATTAGGTGGTGAGCAAAAGCTGCAACCGACGTTGGTTGTATTTTGTCGTGAGCCCAACCACTGCCTTGAAGGCGTCATACGATTTTATGGCAGGTGGTATAAGGAGAATGTCACTAACCATGGTGGCGTTCGAAGTTGATAACGCAGTCTAACTTAGACTACTTACTGCTAGGTGATGCCACTTCGCTGCAAAAGACATTCGATAGTGGCGAACCAAAGAGCCGGATCTTCCAGCTAACATTCCAGGATCTTGACGGCTGCCCCCTCATAAGTGGCGGAGGAAGCGATGGTGTTTATTGAAGGCGGCCTAATTTGCCTCTACGAAGAAAGTGCGTCGCGGAGGAATCAAAGATCGCTATCCGGAAGTGTGGACGATTGAATTTGTAAAACATCTGGATCGCCATTTCAAGGCAATCCATCAACTCAGTCAGTCATACAACACAGTCAAACATATATTCATTAACACATGGCGACGGGAAAGAACGGCCATAATAGCACGCACCTGTTGTCTTCGTTGTTTCCGTCTTTCTTCTTCCATCCGATGCGCAGGAATAAGTAGACTGGACTAGGTGCTGCATGGGAATCAACCTTTCTTTTTATGTATAGGTGCAGCTCCCAATTGATTTATTCGTTCGGTTGGTTCGTTCGTTCACTTGCTTCGCTATGGTTATGTGTTCTATCGCATACTTGTCACAGTTACTTATTGTCTTAAAGTTACGAGAGCTTTGCACATTTCTTCTAGGTATTCTACATTTCTAGGTTTCTCCTTGTCCGACTCCTCCCTTGATCGGAATTATTCTGCTGTTTTCATGTATGACTAGTGTGGCTTCGCAATCTTTGTAGATGTTACTAATGGTTCGTACGTGAAGAATGGAAAGAACAGGGAATTAGAATAGACGGAGATTATGTCTGCAATGTAAGCTTTGCAGACGGAATTGTGCTCTTTAGCAATGATGATGATAAACTACAAAATGTGATTAAACACCTAACCCGGAATAATCTTAAAATAGGTCCAGAAATTAACAGGCAAGAGACTGAATTTATGCTTAATAGTCTAGCTAAGGAAAAGGAATTTAAAATTGACAAGCAACCCTTGGAATATGTGAACGAATACGTTGTGTCTGGGGCAGTTACTAAAAGGGACGCCTTCCCATGAAACGAAAATCCTCCGTAGAATAGCGTTGGCATGAAGCGCATTCGGGAGACATTCCCAAATAATTACTGGAAACTTGCCACTGTCACTAATGTGCAAAGCATATAATCACTGCATTCCCTCAGTACTAAGGTGTGGTGCAGATACATAGAGGTCCGAAAATGGATAGGCAAAAGACGGAAATTATGCTTATAGTTTAGTTAAGGAACAGGAATATAAGATTGACAAGCAACCCTTGGAATGTGAGAACGAATACGTGTGTCGGGGGCAGTTATTAAAAGGGCCGCCTGCCCATGAAAAGGAAATCCTCCGTAGAGCAACAATGGAATGAAGCGCATTCGGCAGACATTCGCAAATCATTATGGGAAACTTGCTACAGTAACTAAAGTGCAAAGTATATAATCACTGCATCCTCTCAGGACTAACGTGTGGTGTAGAAGCATAGAGGTTAACCAATAATACAGAGGTGAAATTAAGGAGCACGCAGCGTGCAATGGAAAGAAAAATGATAGGTTTAACGCTGCCAGGTAAAAAAGGAGCGAAGTGGATCAGATTGATTGATTTGTCGGGTTTAACGTCCGAAAACCAATTCTGACTATGAGAGACGCCGTAGTGGAGGGCTCCGGAAATTTCAACCACCTGGGGTTCTTTAACGTGCGCTGACATCGTACAGCACACGGGCCTAAACATTTCGCATCCATCGAAATGCAGCCGCTGCGGTCGAGATAGAAGTGGATCAGAGAACAGGCAGGAGAAGGTGATATTCTTATATCAAATAAAAGAAAACAAGTGAATCTGGGGAGGGCATATCATGCGGAGGACAGACAGCAGATGGACAGTAAGAGCGACAGAATGGATACGAATAGAAGAAAACCAACGCAGGCAGGCAAAGGATTAGATGGAGCGATGAAATTAAGAAGTTCGCGGGCATAAAGTGGAACTAACTCGCTCAGGATAGGGCAAATGGAAAATCGTTGAGAGAGGCCTTCGTAATGCAGTCGATTTAAAATAGGCTGACGTGGACGATGATTGTGTTGATGATGATGATGTTGTGATGATGAAAATTATGAAGGATGCTGTATTAGGCAGGACACCCGTGACGGGGAAGGTACTGTGAATGACAGGGAAGAACCAACAAGTCCAATAACTTACTTTGCGGACAGTCAAGTTAGTTCAAATTGTAATTTATATAAAATATTGCCGTACCTGCCTTAGTAGAGATATTTTTTAATTACCTTCAATTATTTGGTCATAATGCAAATGCATTTTCCTTGAGGTAAGGAAAAAGGAGGACTTCAAGCTCAAGTCAATGTTGCCAGTTACAAAAGCAAGTCGTGAAATACACATGCTAGAAATTCTTACAGATAAGTTTTTTCCACATTATCAAATAAAAATATTATGTCACTGAAGCAGTCACACAAGATCGTTATTATCGTTGAAGAGGTTAGCTTGCAATAATATTAGTGCAACACATTTAAATCAGAAGTACAAAACATGTTCAGTATTAAATGTTAAAATTCGCAAATTGCTTTATAGTTTCTCGCTACGTCGACAATGTCATTATACACATTTCATAAACAGTTTCATACTCGATGGTTTCCGTGTCATAGTGTTTTTCAGGTTTCTTCGTTGCTACTGATGTGTGGCGTAAACTGTATATTGCGTCGCGACTGAGGTACCAGTTAGAAGTCTCAAAGGTACTGGATACCTCTTTAAAAAGCCAGATGTAGATCCTTGGTCTATAGGACCTTCGAAAATTAAGGATATTATAGCACATCATTATTATTAGAGTTTGTTACGCATTCCCTTGAATAGCTGAGGAAACGAGGAGCTCGGCGTTGTAATACAGCCAGCATTTCTATATCGACTATATTACCTTTTCGCCTAATTAACAGGGCATAGCTAATATGTGTATATCCAAGGAAAAGCTACAGCTTTCTGTTGTGTTTAATAACATTAAGTGCGACGAACATCCCAGGGCAGCGTAAATAACGGTGACATTGTGGTTACTACTTGACACGCATCTTGCCAGACAGTATTTCACTCGGTGTTTTAATTGCCTGTTTAGTGAAGGCACTCTAACTTGCAAATATTAATATCATGTGACCAACTGAAAGTAGTAGTTTCAGATGCACCGCTTTTTGTGAAATTGAAATAGTTGCCATCCGTCTTGAGCCTCTTCTATTATGCGGCGTAGACAGAAAGGATAATAGAAGTCATTTAGATAGAATGAAGTGTGCTCGAGGCCTTTAACATATTTATTTGAATGAAGCGATGGAAAACGTATGCCATCCATCGCTTTTCATTGAAGGAGATAGCATAGCGATGAATAGCATACCTAGCGATGAAAAGGTATGCCGCTGTATTTGAGACTTCAACCGGTCCAACAATGGTAAATTTCTTGTTCTAGGGGTTTACTCCGGAACTATTGTGTACCCACGGGTGCTTGAGGAGCGGAGCGTGGCTGGTATTGTTGTAGTTACGCTAACCGAAAATATGATACTTTACCTCACTCGTTATGATGTACTACTCTCTCGAGTACGGCTTGACAATGAAGTAAATGGAACAATAATTCACCAAGTCGTAAGTAAACAAATTAGCACACTCCTTAAAAATCTCTTCAGTTTTAATCAAGTTGTTCATAATGCGCCATATGACTTATGGGATAAACATGACATGAATAAATTTAGATACGTGTGCAATACTGATGTAGAGTTCCAAAATTACGCATTGGAAAACGTGTCATGTAGTCCAGTTTAAGAACCCTATTTATGTTTGTACTAACAGCTTCCCTTAATTTGTTGCAGTAAATCTTCATTGATAATTATACGTTATGTGACTTTGGTATTAAGCGCGACAAATGCACGTTATATCCAGACGTTGCAGCCATTACCTAAATGTCTATTACGACAGTGAACTTAGTGCGTTAATTGTACTTTCATTCGTACTATTATGTGCCTTTTCTGTGTCATATTATTTTGCTACGTTTCTTGCATGCAGCGTTTCCATTCGATAATGCACAAGGAACCTGATTTTCTTTTAATGAATTTATAAGCTTTTTACACAAAGTGCAGAAATAAGAAGAGTCAAGTGATTTTTTTTTCTGCATAAAAATGCACTTGAATGTAATATTATTTTACATAACGCTATACGCTATCAGGTATCCGATAAGCCACTGCGCGTACTCTATTACCGGACACGCTAAAATGGCCTATTTGGGCCTTTAGATCAGCGCCGCCACTACAACGAGCGAGGCTGCGCAAACAGGGCGATGGTTGACGAAATAAGTGAGATTGCAGTGTTTGTTGATTTAATGATCACCTCAGCGAGGGGTCTGTAGCACGCATACAGATGCATGGCTGTTCCCTAGATTGAAGTCGTAAGTAAACAGTGGTCGTCTTCATAAACGTGCGGCAGGTGCACATCTCAGTTAGAGGAAGACGCACGTGCGGGTTCGCTGCTTAACTTATTCCCGTGCCGTAACGACTCCTACATCGCACGCAGTAGTGCGAAGGCAGAATGTAGAAGGGAGGCGACAAAGCAACACATAACAGCCAACATGCATAGTAAGGTGCGACCAGTATCGTTTCTCTGCGCGTGACAAGAACAGCGTACAGGGCTTTTTTTGAATTTTCGAACGATAGCGACCATTAATTCCATGACGTCCTTGACTCATATGATAGTAGCAGGACTAGTTGAAATTACGGCGCTTAATGCGATACTTCCCTGCTTGAACAGAAATAGAAAAGAAACTGATAGAAAGGTGGTACAATAAACTTGAGCAGGAAGAGCCGACGGCAGAGTCGCTGAAAGTGGCCGGCGCCCCTAGTGCAGGATGACGTGGGCCTGAGCTGAGAGCTTGGTCTTACTTAGGAGGCGGTGCTCGCCATTAAAGCTGAATCCTGTGATTACGGAAAAACTAGCTAGGACGCTGATTAAAGAGTATTTTATTTTCTCTCTTCCTTTCTGTTTCCATGGGTTACGCGTTGCTTGTGGCTAAAGTCCCAAGATTTTTTCTGTTTTTAAATAGCGAAAATCTCTGACGTACGGCAGACGCACATCATTGGTCTGTGTTGCTTTCGGGACCCATGTACTCGCTAATGCTGTTCCCAGTAGTAACTTGAACGCTGCAACGAGAGAATGCCGGAGAATGTCGTGCTTTCTAGTTAGCGTTCCTCTCATACTTGTCGCGTTCTCTATTATATTTGAGGGAAGGCGCTGTATTAATGGTCGACACTCCAAGAGTTTGGCAAGAACATGACGGCTGACGCGAGAGGGAGCCGGGGGAAGAAGTGGTGCCCGCTCATTAAAAAAAAGTGTTTCCCCGCAAAGGGCGAAGCAATGAATGCGATAGCAAGAAACTGCAATGCTATACGAAGTGAGGCTTGCAGCTTCAGGAGCAATATTAATTGTAGCAAACATGCACTTGCTAAGTGAGTGCCTGCCGTGGGCAACGCGTGCTGCTACGAAGTGCTTTATACGTTGTGCGTCACAAAGCTACACATACGAAGCTAGGGGAGGCCGCTAAATGAACAAACAGAAGATGAGCGCGAACTATCAAGTGAAGCCCGCACGAAGCGAACGCAAAGATATACACCGAACGAGCGCGAATAAGCTGTCACAATGGATACTCTCAGTTTGAACAGCGCTCCTGTTGCAAAGGCGGCCGAAGCAGCGAAGGAAACTAGCGTGCTTCAAGTGCCGAGCTGTGACACTTCGATAGTTCGCGCTCATCTTCTGTGTTCATTTAGCGCCGTTCCTTGAGCTCGAGTGACTTTCGTACGCTCCCGTAACATCAGCGCGGACATCACGGTGAAAGCTTGAACATCCCTCTTCCTCTGACCACGAGACAACCGCGCGAGCAGATAGCGGAAAGGCAAGGCCCTGCGCAAATATTAGAAGCGAGCGAGCGAGCTGGCCGACGAATTTTGAATGCAGCTGTAGCGCTCCTCGCGCCATCTCGCTGGTAATGACGAAACGCTTAGAAGCGCCTGCCGTCTCTGAGTCCTGCCAGCGGTAAAGGGTGTGTATATAAGGCTCGCCGTTAGCTCCCTGAGGGATCTGCTCTTTGAGGCGTAGTGGCTAGCGCCACGCGCTGCGGAGCAAGAGGTTCCTGGTTCGATTCCGCTCTTCGGAAGCATTTATCTGAATACTTTTCTTTGGGACTTTTATAAATATATACATACTTATACATATAAGGTTCACGATGGCGGCGACGGGGACGGCAAAAATTAGCCGAGTTTGTCCACATAATTGCTATCGCAATAAAAAAAGGAAAACAAGACAAACGGCCGCGTATGCCTTTGCTTCGCTGAAAATGACGGCGAAAGACGAGTCTTCGGCCGTCCCTGATACGTAACACCCTATCGTCTCCCTTCTCCAACACTTCACCTTTTCCCCCTCCTCTTTCTCTCCTCCGCTGATGGATGCAATGGAATCTTTTCCGAATTCAAACTTTTCATGTTGGCATTGCTTTCGCGCCATCTATTGGAGCCTTTTATTATTGTTGGCTTAAAGCCAGCCACATAGCCGCGGCTTCTGTCGGATTTTGTTTTTGTTTTTAACACGTAACGGTCTGTTTGACACAATTTCTAACGAGTTGATTTTGACCCAGAAAAAGTCCAATGTGTATTCTTGATTAAAAGAACTCTGCAGAACACGGTTACATGTGTACATTTTACCTGAAATAGGCCTAAGGTTCTCTCTTCTCTGTATAATGTTATAGCTTGCTTGCCCCCTCCACGAGTGCCTCTAGTGCGGTTCGTTTACTAGTCGGTTAGTTTTGGCTGGGCAGTTGAGTCAGGGGCCGGACAGTTCGACTAGTTTCGGTATTAGAAATAAAGCGTCCGCCATTGTTTTGGTAGGAAGCGAAAATTCAGCAACGCTTGCATGTGTGGCCTTATCTTTGCAACCTACGCATGAATAAAGTAAAGTTACGCAATTATGTGTAGAAATAAAATGTGTCCTCGGGTATTTTCTTTTTTTTTAACACGCTATATATTTATCCAGACGCTGCATTCGTTGCTCCGACGGGCGGCGCTTTCGCTCTTATCTCTTCTGCTGCCATTCCGTCCGTCTGCTTCTGCCGTTTTCACTGTGCACGTGTGGAATTTCTTTAAAGTGTCTTGAAGGTGAACATTTCGGTGTTTGCGAGTACGAACGCGCTCAAAATGTCTGCGAAACTAGGAAAAGGACACAAGGCGTGCTGCGGTGCTTTTTGGTGCCACAACTCGGGAAGAAACAGCGCAGCGAAATTTTTCAATTTCCCAGCGGACGGAAGGTAAGTACACTTTTTGTTCGGTACGAAGAAGCGAGGGCTATCCTTATCAAATCAGCTACAGGGCGAACCGAAAGATTTCTGTTGGTGCTTTACAGTGGGCTTTTTGCTTGGCACTGCCCATTTTTCAGTAATGTAGCAAGCATGTAAAGCTACTTGAGACAGTTTCTCGTGAGCCGATTGATGCCAGCTGACGCGCAGACGGAAATTTCGCTTCGGTATCGGTTTTGTTAGCGGTGGCTCTTAATTTCTTTTTCTTCGAGAAGAAATCGTGCAAAGTATGTTTGCGGAATGCGCTTCTTCGACGAACTGGTTCGGATTTAGAGCATTCCGACGACCAGTTCCTTGTAGCGACACTACCATATTTGAGTGATTAAGCCCCCAAAATCATTTACGTAGCAGTGACTGCTTACATTCTGTGTAACGTGAAGTTCGTGTTACCTGCGCTAAGGCCAAGCTGCGCTTTGCTTTTGAACCTGTGACACATTCTTTTCTCCCTTTTCACACTCTCTATATTAGTGTCGCTTTTACGTGTTTTATATTGATTTCCATGGTGGTATTTGTTTCATTTTCTAGGTGTGACGTAGGGGCGAAATTACGCCAAAAGGGCAGACCTCAAGGGACTCGCACAGGAGCAACTGTACGACGGCTACTGCCTCTCTTCGGACCACTTCGCCGAAAGTGCCTTCGCGAACCCTGCCAAAACAAAACACTTTAGCGTATTGCGATGTCTGCGCAAACAGCGTGCAAGGTATTGTCTTTGTGCAGACATTCATAGCACGCATTGTTGCGCTATAATTCATTGCTGCAAACACGAATTTTGAAATCTTGTGCTTGATGTGGTGAAGTTGCACAAGTACTAATAGTACTCGGCATTCTTGCCACGCATACCTTTATTTTAATATCAAATGAGGAGGAAGAAGCTCCTTCTAGAAAAGTCAGAAATATTTTAGTAAGTCAAGAAAGCACGCTGTGCCACAAGCAAGTGTACCAGCAAAGTTGAGGGGCTTTCACCGGTTTGTTAAGGCGTCTTCGAAAGTCAGATGACAAATTACCTTCAGCCAATTAGAAAACTAATAGTACAGCTCAGATTTGTCCTATGCTTCCAGCATTATGCACGAAGCTGTGCTTATGAGCTCTATAAAATAATTGCTTTATATGATTGAGGCATATTAGAGGAATGTCTTGAAAACTGGTCAGAGTAGGCCTGTTCTGAGCTATCTGCGCAGGCTGATTCATTAAATGCTGTAGATCTGAGTTACTTTTGTGAAAATTTTTCCATGTCCTAAAGGTGCGCGTTCTGTGATACCATTGCGCACGACTTTGTCCTAGACTAGTTTCCAATGATGATTAACCATCGACACTTACCTATACTGATTTTTTTTCTCAATGGAAAGCTCTGTCTACAGGGTGTCATTTGTTGTTTGATGTTGTAGGATTGCGATAATCATGCCTAAAGTGTGATAGAATATATCGGCATCACAAATTGTGAAAAATAACTGCAATGTACTGCTGTAAAATTCTGTAATGATGCCCTGTTGGCAACGCTACAGCTTTGAACGAGGGTTTACGCGACGTATCGAGAAACATAGCCAAGTGTTATAACGTAAATATAATTTGCTCAGTGTGCAATGGTACATTAGCACAAGCCGAGTTATATAGGAAGGTAGCTTGCTATAGAAGATAATTTCGACTAGCAAGCTTCATAGAAAAAGGGGCTGTTAGTGTTGGGCTCAACGTGCAGGTCATCTGCACTGCATGATCAGTTCATTATTCACAAACATGTTATATTCACCGTCGTTTCTGGAGAATTGTGTAAAGCCAATAAACGTGATGACCCCTGCAGCGATATTCTATATACGATGAATTGTGTGAATTAAGACTTCTATTATGCTTGTGTAACCGATACAGAACGCGAACATTTGTACTTATCGTACTAGATACACTGCTCTGAGCTACTTTGCCATCTACTGAGTTTTGCCGTTTGCAATACGTTGCTAATAAAATGAGTGAATAAACCCCATTTTCTGACTACACCGTTTTCTTGCTCAAACAAAACAGTCACGCTTCAAGGCTTGCTGGCTCGTGGGCACTGAAACGAGAAATATTTACAAACGAATGTTTTGTGGATGTGCTTAATGTCAGAGAAAATCGCAAACGAAAGTTGTCGAAAACAAGATATGCAGCAGCAACGCAACCTGAAAAAAAAATTGCAAGCGGTCGCGCGCTCGTCGAGCGCATAGCAGACGACAAGCAGCTCGGCGCTTCCTCCTCTCTCATCAACAAAAGCGTTGCCATAGCAGCATCAGCAACTTTTTTATTGTTTATTGGTTTCACAGTTTGGCCTACCAAACACCAGGGGACAAATTGGCGCTAGTGACGCAAACATCGTTTACCTGGGGGGTATACTAGCTGACCTAGCCCTGGTTGAGTCGAATTACAGAGAGACGGACTAAGTTTTTCGCGTTTAGGTAGCCCAAGGAACACCGTAATCTATTAAAAGGAAAACCTAGAGACTTGTAGCAGCAGCGGTGCCTAGACGCCGCAGCACATGACATCCCAGGTTGTCAGCTCCGCGCCATACTTCAATGTATCCTAAACTTACCTCCCATTTCACGCCTTTGCCGGGCCCTTTCTTTGCGTAGTTGGTGATAACATTGCGAAGTTGGAAGCAAGGGACAGCTCGCTGTTTTTTGAAGGAAATTTCAATTGCTTACTGCACGCAGTGTAACACCACTCACACGTGGGAAGGAGCCTCTGCAACAGGCACGCCGCGTTCTTTTCAGTCTCTACAGAAAACGTGTTGTAAAGTCACTTGAACGAGCGACCCAT
Source organism: Hyalomma asiaticum (assembly GCA_013339685.2). Taxonomy (NCBI): domain Eukaryota; kingdom Metazoa; phylum Arthropoda; class Arachnida; order Ixodida; family Ixodidae; genus Hyalomma; species Hyalomma asiaticum. Next base: position 12,297 of record JABSTT010002980.1, read on the forward strand.
GGATTCTTACTAATTAATTTGTAACTCCTAAGACGTATCCGACAACGGTGATCCGAGAAGTGAGGACGAGGTACAGGGTCGTCCACTTTTAGGGTGAACACGGCGCAGCGTGGCTGCCTCCTTTAGAACGCCAGTGCTCGCGATGGGACTGTGCATCGACGCTAATCTAGCGCAGGCGTAGAGGGGCTTGGATCACTCTGTGCGCCTGCACATTATTAGCTTCGATGCGTGCCCACGTCGCAAGCACTGGCGTTCCAAAAAGGGAGCCACGTTGCGTCGTGTTCACCCTAAGAGTGGACGACCCTGTACAAGAAAGCTGTTTTTTGTAGGTCTCCATAAGAACACTTCTAGCTCTCGTTCTTCAGCGTTAAATTGTTTAGGCGTAAACGATAACACTAACTATACTGTCACGTGGTCGTGACACACGGAGCACTCGAGACGAAGCACGGAAGACTCACGGTGATGTCAGGTGAACTGTTTATTGGGCGAACTTGTGCCCAGCAAAACAAGGCCCATCACAACTCACAGCAACAGCGACGTGAACAGTCGTCGGTCGGTGGAAAGACTGGCAAGCGGCGTAATGCATCGGCTTTTATGCACGAGTCATAACGCGTTCTCGCATTATGTCTGGAGTTCCAGCAGTCACTGAAATGTGCGCGTCAAGCATGCAGAGTTTCAAGAATGGTCGACACGGTTCCAGAAGTGGCATGCAAGATAAACGCGGACTGCGTTGCGGGTAACAGAAAGTGATAACAGCGCTCCCCGCAAACAATCACAACGAGCGCGCGTGTCACTGGGAAGTGATAACGGCTATCCACTTAAACCAAAACAACCGCATGTGTCACAACCTCCCTCTGAAAAAGCATCGTCACGATGCTGAATACAGAACATGAAAGTGAGAGTACATGCAATGAATCACGTTAACAACGCGTCACAGTTAATCAGCGCGCGTAATAAGGTTTAAGTCGCACCACGTGTAGAACTTCAGCTCGGGCGCGCCGCCGCTGCGATGGCGTCAAGCCATCGGGCACGACCTCATAGTCCAGTTCACCACGACGTCGGACTACCTTGTAGGGCCCAAAGTAGCGCCGCAAGAGCTTCTCACACAATCCCCGCCGTCGTATCGGCGTCCATACCCAGACAAGGTCACCTGGTAGGTATTCGGTGTGGCGTCGTCGAAGGTTGTAGTGGCGCCTGTCGACGTCTGCTAACTCTTGATACGCAGGCGGGCTAGCTGTCGAGCTTCTTCGGCGCACTCCAGGTAGCTGGCAACGTCGAGGTCTTCTTCGGTGCCGACCGGTAGCATGACGTCAAGCGTCGTTGCTGGGCTCCGTCCGTAGGCAAGCTTAGCTTGTATGGAGCAAGCTGCGTCGTTTCTTGCACGGCCGTGTTGTACGCGAAGGTCACATACGAAAGTATGGCGCCCCACGTCTTGTGTTCGACGTCGACGTATACATGGCCAGCATGTCGGCGATGGCCTTATTTAGACGCTCGGTGAGGCCATTCGTCTGCGGGTGGTAGGCGGTGGTTCGTGTGACTGTACCTCAAGATCGCCTGAGTTAGGTCAGCCGTAAAGGCCATACCTCTGTCGGTGATGAGGACCTCCGGGGCTCCGTGACGGAGGATGATGTTCTCAATGAATAACTTGGCGACCTCGGCGGCAGTGCCCTTGGGCAAGGCCCTTGTTTCGGCATAGCGAGTGAGATAGTCACTCGCTACGACGATACATTTATTGCCAGAAGTCGACGTCGGGAACGGCTCCAGTAAGTACATGCCGATTTGCTGGAACGGCCGTCGAGGTGGTTCGATGGGTTGCAGAAGTCCGGCTGATCTAATTGTCGGCGTCTTGCGTCGCTAACAGTCTCTGCATGTCTTTACGTGATGGGCAACGTTGGCAGTGAGGCGAGGACACTAGTACTTCTCTTGTATCCTTAATAACGTGCGGGAAAAACCGAGGTGTCCGACTGTCGGGTCGTCATGTAAAGCTTCCAGAACCTGTGGACGTAACGCTGAAGGCACCACGAGGAGGTGGTCGGCGCGAAGCGGCGCGAAGTTCTTCAGGAGAACGTTGTTCTGCAGGAAAAACGAAGCCAGTCCTCGGCGGAATACTTTCGGCATGCCGGCGGTCTAGCCTTCCAGATAGTCCATGGGGCTCTTGAGCTCTGGGTCAGCTCGTTGGCATTCCGCGAAGTCGTCTGTACTTATGTGTCCCAAGAAAGAGTCATCGTACTGGTCACCGTGGGGTGGTGGATCGACGGGGGCGCGAGAAAACCAGTCGGCGTCGTAGTGTTTTCGTCCGCTCTCGTTGACGACGGTGATGTCAAATTCTTGCAGCCTAAGACTCCATCGTGCGAGCCGTCCTGATGGATCTTTCAAGTTAGGTAGTCAACATAAGGTGTGTCGGTCACTCACGACTTTGAAAAGCCTGCCGTACAGGTAGGGGTGGAACTTTGATGTAGCCCAGACGATGGCAAAGCATTCCTTTTCTGTTGTGGAATAATTCGCTTCTGCCTTCGAAAGTGACGGGCTAGCGTAACTGATGACCCTTTCAAGTCCGTCGGTCCTCTGCACGAGCACGGCGCCAAGCCCTGTGCTGCTTGCGTCCGTGCGAATTTCGGTGTCGGCTTCTTCGTCGAAGTGTGCGAGTATTGGCGGCGTTTGCAGGCGTCGCTTTAATTTTTGAAATGCCTCGACTTGCGGCGTTTCCCATTTGAAGTCAAAGTCAGCCTTCGTGAGGTACGTCAGCGGCTCGGCGATCCGCTAAAAGTTCTTGACGAAGTGCCTGTAATAAGCGCAGAGGCCAAGAATTCGGCGTACCGCCTTCTTGTCGGTGGGCGGAGGAAAGTCGGCGATCGCAGCTGTTTTCTGCGGATCAGGGCGCACTCCCGACTTGCTAATAACGTGGCCAAGGAACAATAGCTCCTCGTAGGCGAAGCGGAACTTTTCTGGCTTCAGCGTAAGTCCGGAGGCCTTGATTACCCGTTTGGCGTGCGCCGAACGTCAGTTTTCCTCGGCGCGCGCTGGATTACTGGTGAGCGGGATGGCGTCGGAGGTCACGGCGGTGGCTGGCGACGAAGCTGCGGAGGCGTTGGGTCCTGGCGTGGGCGAGTAGCGGCAGCAGGTCGGCGTGGAGCAGCAGCGTAGGTCATCGGCTTTGGTTGGCACTGCGGTCGTTTGGGAACACTCAGTAAGCGCTGTACTTTCTCACGAATAATGTATTCGAGGGAGGCGACTTGGCGCTGTGACGACGTGAACATCCGGCGCAGTTCTTTGCTAACGGCAGCCCTTATGGTCTCGCGTAGGTCGTCGGGGCGAGTCCTTGGAGTTCTGTGATGTCTGGGAACATGCGGCGATTGTATTGCCGGGTGCGTATCTCGAGGGTCTTCTCAATGGTGGTAGCCTCAGAGAGGAACTCTTGAACCGTCTTTGGCGGGTTTCTGATTAGTCCGGCGAAGAGCTCCTGCTTTACTCCTCGCATAAGCAGGCGAACCATCTTGTCCTCAGACATCCCGGCGTCGGCGTGGCGGAAAAGTCGTGTCATCTCCGTAAAGATAGTTACGTTCTCGTTGGGGAGCTGCACACGAGTCTCAAGCAGCGATGCTGCTCTTTCCTTCCGCACTACGCTTGCAAAGGTTGGCAGGAAAGGAGAGCGGAAGTCGTCCCAGGTTCGAAGCGTTGACTCGTAGTTCTCGAACCAAGTCCTTGCTGCGTCCTCCAAATAGAAATATACATGACGCAGCTTATCATCGGGATCCCACATGTTAAGGGCTTCGACGAGGTCGTAGATGTCCAGCCAGCTTTCCGGGTCCTCGTATGACGATGCGTGGAAGGTAGGCGGCTCTTTGGGCTGGTGCACGACCACGGTTGCCGGAGAGCTTGCTTCCGTAATCGTGGATGCCGGTTTCGTTGCAGCCCTTGTCTTCTTGTCCTTGTCGGGAAGTGGCAGGTATTCTGGTGGGAGTCTTGTTGTCTGCGGCTAATTCGAAGGACCGGTTTCGAGTCGTCCTCTCGGCGGCTTGGGCTTGGCTCATGGCTGGACGGGGGCGTACGGTACATGGAACGAGAAGCACCTCCACCAGATGTCATGTGGTCGTGACACACACAGCACTCGAGGCGAAGCACGCAGGACTCGAGGTGATGTCAGGCGAACTTTTTATTGGACGCACTTGTGCTCAGCAAAACAAGGCCGATCACAACTCACAGCAACAGCGGCGTGAACAGTCGTCGGTCGACGGAAAGACTGACAAGCGGCGCAATGAGTCGGCTTTTATACAGCCATCATAACGCGTTGTCGCATTATCTCTGGAGTTGTAGAAGTCACTGAAATGCGCGCGTCAAGCATGCAAAATTTCAAGAATGGTCGACACGGTTCCAGAAGTGGCATGCAAGATAAACTCGGCCTGCGTTGCACGTAAGAGAAAGTGATAACAGCGCTCCCCGCAAACAATCAAAACGAGCGCGCGTGTCACTGGGAAGTGATAACGGCTTTCCACTTCAACCAAAAAAACCGCACGTGTCAATGCGATGCTTTTTTATCGCAAAACACTTCTTTGAGAAATGAGAGAAAGTGATCCCAACCGTTGTGGTCTTCGAGTTTTCTGTGTATTTTGTTTGTTGTTTCCCGCTATGAATTCCAATCACATCAATACGATTCATCTTAGATAAGTGATGAGTACCTGGTTTAAACAAGCTGCTCTGTAATTTTTTGCAGCCCTTAAGTTCATTCCTCTCTCCGTCTCTTTTAAGACGATCTAAATATTATAGGACTACTATCGCACCAGTAGTTGCTAGTGCCGTTCTCCTTCTTGACAGGTGATAGTTGTACTAGGCAGTGTGCAAGTTATGTTCAGTTTTATTTGAGCGCGAACATCAATTCTCCAGCATTTATGATATCAATAACAGTGATACCACTTAAAAAACAACAGAATTCAATCCCAACCAATGATCAAGCTGTAACGCATCCAAATTCTGTGGTTTCTAGAACCCACGACTCGCGCACACACAAAACAAATGCATTTGTGCCTTAGCTGTGAACGTAATGTGTTAGCACTGTTTCAAGGGACACTAAATACTTAGCTCAATAAAGGCAAAGATGACTGAGCTGGAGGGGCACGTTTTCTGTGGATATTGAGCTTACAATTATAATAAATCAAAAGTGTTAAGGTGCACAACTGATTCCTTACTTTCCTTCCAGTTGAATGGGGCAAACGAACAGAAGAACTTTTACGTCGACCAGAGGCACTACACTTCGGTCTTCCTTCAGAGAATGGAGCCTGACATTCAAATGGTTCGTTTTTGTTAAACAGATATTTAGGTTTGTGGATCCTCATAAAGTGTTTCCCACAATCGATGCTGATAAGTTGGCGCTTTGTGTATGGGTGTTTGCGAGTTCGTTCTAATAACCGATGAGTTCGGTATTTACTCGGTCAATTCCTTCGCCTTTTTACCACCCATGTTCCCTTTTATTCATCTCCCCGTCTTCATATCTTTCGTGATCTGGATTTTAAATGACGTGTTTCATTTGTTTATGTAACCTGACTGCATTTGGCTGCCATAGGCAGTTGTTCCTTACATCACAGCAGAATTTCTGCGTGGTAGCCTCGAGGTAACGGTGTATTGTATTGCAAGGTGCCGTCAGTTATACCACTCGCTTAATTGATTATGAAAATCTGATTCAGGTTCTTGTAAGCATAAATATCGGCAGAAATTCCCACAGTGCTTAAAATAAAAAGAGACTGTAAACCTTTTAATTACACGACTCCTCGAATTACATTAATGGAAGGGACCTAAAATTCTGATCTGGGGTGATAATGGGTCATTTATGACCAAATTGGATATCTAGATGCATGCATTAGCTTGCTCCATGTGGCAAGAGTTACCCACTCATGGTTATTTTTTCCTACAAAAGACGGCGGGAAACTCCTGCTATCACATTTACAATGCTTTCACACCGCCCAAGAGCGCGTGTTCACTCTTACCAATTTGACAGTAGATCCTCCGTCACAACATACACGTGTTTGCAGAGGAACAACTTTTAAACTGCTGAGCATGAGCGAGGGCTGTCCTTTTGAGCATGGGAAGAGGGAGAGAGATGGTTACATTGTGCGAGTATAACCCAAAAATATGTCAAATCTTATGTTAAAATATAGACAGATCACTCTAAAGCCGAGAAATTGGAATGCGTGATAGTACATCTGCAGCAGCTTTATCGAACACGCATAATACTTTTTATATCTGACCACAATCATGAGCAAATGATTAGTTTTAGCTCATCTGAGGCACTCACCTCAGGAAGCAATAACAAAAACGCGAACAGTCATGACAATATTGCGGCAAAAGTATAATTCGTATTGTTTCCGCCATTGTTCAATATCCCACCGCCACGGTGGTTGAGTGGCTATGGTACTGGGCTCCTGATCTGAGGGTAGCGGAATGGAATCGCAGCGGTGGCGGCTGCATTTTGATGAAGGCGAAATGTTGAGGCCCATGTACTGTGGAATGTCAATGCACGTTAAAGAATTCCAAGTGATCGAAATTTCCTGAGCCCTCCATTACGGCGTCTCTCATAATCATAGCTTGGTTTGGGGACCTTAAAGCGGAGTGATCAGTCTATCATTATTATTGTGCAATATGTCGCTTCTAAGGAAGTGTCCTTTTAACTTTTTTTGCTTGGATTAGTACGCACCGTGATGACTTGAACGGCAATAAGGCTTTTTGCGATAACGGTATCCCCTGCTGATACAGAATGTCTATTTTCAGCCTACGGAGTTTTACATACGGAACTAAGGTCCCATTCGTAGGTCAGTAACGTGATTTTATTTGATGCATTGGCAGGTTTGACAGATGGAGGTTCATAAATTTCAGGCGTACAGCATGCCTGAGCTCCACCAGGCATATCATCATTAAAATCACAGCAGCAGGAATAATAGAGAGGGAAGACGGATGCTTGTACATCACGATGAATCGTCTGTACGCAGTGTTTTTCTAATGAATCAAATGCTGGGCTTTTAGGAGCAGGAAGCACGACGTCAGTATATGAATCCCGCCGTGGTGAAGGGTTCGGGGAATTTGGACCACCAGAGGTATAATATACTGTCACTGGTAGTGACGATGAAGGATGCAGCAGAATTCAAGGCGATGTCAGGCGAACTGTTTATTAGGCGAACCCGCGCCCATCATAACAACAGAGATCACATTGAAAAGCGAGAGCTTCGTGGACAGTCCTCGGTCGACGGAAGAACTGACTAGCGGCGAAATGTGTCGGCTTTTATACATGCGTCATAGAGCATTCTGGTATTGTCGCCGAGATTCGAGTAGCTGCTCATATGTGTGCGTCGGGCATACAAAGATTCTAGAACGCTCGGCATTGGTCCCAAAACGTCGTGCAAGATAAGCGGGCCCTGCCCTGTACGTCACGGGAAAGTCATAACGGCGCTCCACGTAAACAGGTCTGTCGAAAAGTAGCAGAAGAGAAATAACAGATCAAAGGCGGCTGTTTCCTCATCGCAACCGAATCGACACCCCACTCGGGGAATCAACGTGCTGAGCGGGCGAGCTTTCAAGCAAGTAAGCCATAACGAACCATGGAACGCTGGAAAGCTAAACGCGCTCCTAGAAAAACCCCGTCAACAAGTACTATAAACGAGGCCGCGACGTTGTTGGAGAGTGGCTGCAACGATCGAACGGTGACAACGAAGGTTCTGCATAAGCTTTCAGTGAGCCGAGACGAGCTTCGGAGGATAAATTCTGTGCTAGTCTAGGACGTGACCCCCATCGAAGATCTTGAAAGGGAATGCAAGTCGGCAGCCCATTATGACAACCAGACGCTTGAGGTCGTCACGCGCCTTCGGTGTCGGCTGGGAGATATCAGCGTCGGCAATACGGTGCAGAATGCTCCCCCGACAACGCTCAGTACGCCGCCTGCCCAACGCCATTCGCGTCCCAAAGCTTCGGGTCGCGCCTACTGACGCCTGCCATGAAAGCATTTCATGAAGACATGTGTCAATGGACATCGTTTTGTCCGGTGCGCCACAATGTCGGAGTATGTCGTAGGACCCGAAGTAGCACCGCAAGAGCTTTTTAATCAGTCCGCGCCGTCGTATCGGCATCCGTACCCCGACAAGGTCGCTGGGTTGGAATTCTGTGCGGATTCCTCGGAGGTTGTAGAGGCGGCTGTCAACCCTCTGCTGGTTGTTGATGCGAAGGCACGCGAGCTGTCGAGATTCTTCCGCTTCTTGCAAGTAACTGGCAACGTCGAGATATTCTTCGTTGGTGACGACCAGTAGCATAGCGTCAACCGTCGTTGCTGGGCTCCGTCCGTATACAAGTTTGTATAGCGTCACCTGCGTCGTTTCACGCACGGCCGTGTTGCATGCGAAGGTCACATAAGGAAGTACGGCTTGCCACGTCTTGTGCTCGACGTCGATATACATGGTCAGCATGTCGGCGATGGTCTTGTTTAGACGCTTAGTGAGGCCGTTCGTCTGTGGGTGGTTCGGCAGTGGCTTGTCTAGCTGTACCTCTAGAAAGCCTAAGTCAGCCGTAAAGCCCGTACTTCTGTCGGTGATGAGGACCTCAAGGGCTCCAGCACGCTGGCCTCTGTTCTCAATGGAAAACTTGTCCGCCTCGCGCGACTTCCTTTCGGAGGCCTTTGTTTCGGTGAAGCGGGTGTGGTAGTCAGTGGCTAGGATTATACATTTAATGACGGAAGTGGACATCGGGAACGGCCCCTCTATGTACCTATCAATTTGCTGAAACGGGCAGACAGGGACTTCGACAGGCTGAAGACGTCCGGCTGGCTTAGTTCGCGCCGTCTTTTGTCATTGCCTGTCGCGGCTTGCCCTTACGTAGTGGGCAACGTCGGCATTGAGGCGAGGTCAGTAGAACTTCTTTTGTATCCTGGAGAGTGTGCGGAGAAAACCGAGGCGTCTGGCTGTCGGGTAGTTGTGTAAAGCTTTTAGAACACCTGCACGTAGCGCTCAAGGCACTACGAGCAGATGGTTGGCCCGGAGTGGCGAGAAGTTCAGGAGACCGTCGCTTCGCAGAGAAAACGGAGCTAGTCCTCGCCGGAATACTTTCGGCACTACGAGGGTCTTGCCTTCCTGGTGGTCCATGAGGCTTTTGAGCGCTGGGTCAGCTCGTTGTCTTTCCGCGAAGTCGTCAGTATTTGTGGGTCCCAAGAAATAATAATCGTCCTAGTCACTCTGTGGCGACGGTTGGATGTGGCGCGATCGCAACAACTAATCGGCCTCGGAGTGCTTTCGTCCACTCTGGCAGTTGACGGTGATGTCAGATTCTTGAAGTCGGAGACTTAATCGCGCGCGGCGTCCTGTGTGTCGTGCGAGGCGTCTTTCAAGTTTGCTAGCCAACAAAGGCGCGGTGGTGGCTTACTAATTTGAAAGACTTGCCGTACAAGTACGGGCAGAACTTTGATGTAGTCCAGATGCTGCCGAGGCATGTCTTTTCCGTAGTGGAATAATTTGCTTCCGCCTTCGAGAGTGACCAGCTGGCGTTAATTGATCACTCATTAAAGTCCGTGGGTCCTCTGCATAATCGTGGTACCGAGCCCTGCACTGCTTGCGTCGGTGTGGATTTCGGTATCGGCTTCTTCGTTGAAGTGCGCGAGTATTGGCGGTGTTCGCAGGCCTCACATTAGTTTTTGAAATCTCTCTACTTGTGGCTTTTCCCATTTGAAAACGACGTCAGCGTTTGTGAGGTACGTCGGTGACTCGGCTATCCGTGACATGTTCTTGACAAAGCGCCTGTAATAGGTGCAGAGCCCAAGAAAGTCGGCGTTCGCAGCTGTTTCCTGCGGATAAGGGCGTACTTCATATTGCTAATAACGTGGACCAGAAAGCAGAGCTCGTCGTATGCGAAGCGGCACTTTTCCGGCTTGAGGGTAAGTCCATAAGTCTCGATTGCCTGAAGAACAGCTTCAAGGTGCCTGAGGTGTTCGCCGAACCTGAAAGCAAGTACAACGACGTCGTTCAATTAGACGAGGCACGTCTACCGCTTCATTCCTGCCAGCACTCTGTCCATAACCCCTTGGAACAGACCAAATGGCACGAGCTTAAACTCGAACAGGCTGTCTGGAGCTATGAAGGTAGTCTTATCTCAGTCTCTGTCGTCGAGTTCGAGTTGTCAGTAGCCAGTGCCGAGGTGCATTGACGAAAACTTCTTTGCGTTGTGGAGTCGATTCAAGGCGTCGTCTATCCGTGGGAGAGGATACGAGCCTTTATTTCTGACCTTGTCGCGGCGACGATAATCGACGCAGAAACGTAGAGTTCCATCCTTCTTCCTCACCAACACCACCGGAATAGCCCGCAGACTCTTAGACGGTTGGACGATGTCGTGTAGCATTTGGTCGATCTCCTCCTTGATGGACTCGCGTTTTCTTGCCGAAACTGTAGAGGACGGGCATATTCCTCAGTTATGATGCGATGTTTCGCGAGAGGGGTCTGACGAATGCTCGATGACGGCGATGAACCATCCTTGTACTGCTTGAACAGGGTCTTCATCTCTTGTTATCCAGAAAGACCTTGATTGATGTCGAAAGGCTGTTTCGAATATTGCAGTCATCGTTGCAGGTCCCCGAGAATCTGTCAGCGCAAAGGCATAGCTGGCGCAAAAAATTATTCTATGTACGCGACTGCCGCACCTCTGTTCAGGTGCCTGTATTCGTTGCTGAAATTTGTCATCATTACCTTCGCTTCGCCATTATAGAGTTTCGCTATCCCTCTTTCTGCGCACACACCTAGTAAGTAGGTGGGCGCTCTGGTGCCACCATGTGGCACCAAGAATTCCATGCCTAGAATGACGTTCCTCGAACACTGCTCTAGGAGCACAAAACTCACCGAATAGGTCTGGCGGCGAATGTACGCCGCGCAGGCTCCTGTCGTCGTTATAAGTTTGCCTTATGATTTTCGGATATCTGGTCGTTCCCAAGCAGTCTACCACCAAAAAGGAAACCGATTCTCACTGAGATGCGATGGGGCACACGATGTGAAGCATATACTTGTGTTCGTGAGCTGGCAATTTCTACTGCACATATTTCTGGCGAAAGCTCACTTGATGTCAGCACCTGTGTTGTGTGCTCTTGTCTATGTCCTTGTTACTTCTGCGTTGTGCACCATGCCAATTCTACCCTCATCAGCTTTGCGGCGAACAGGCCACTGATAGTAGTGGAGTGGCCTCCGGTGTCGACTAAGGCGGTGACCTAGTGGCCGTCGATGATGACGTCGAGTTCGCTGGTTCGTCGTCAGGCATTGCGGGTTAGGCTGGAGCGTCGGATCACGGCTGCGTCGGCTTGCTACGCTGCTGCTATGTCGCATCGGCAAATCTGTCGGCGGCGAAGTGTTGTCGTGAAGGCCCTCGTCAGACGGACCGCTGAACTACACCGGGAGGATTCGCGCGTCAAGGTCGTCGTCGTCGCCGGCGGCGGTGGCGGAGGATCTTCGGCATCGCGTCGTGCAGTAACCGTGCCTACACCAGTTGCTGCTTTAGTTTCACGGATAGACGCTGGGAGATAGGCCCCTGGTAGGGCCGGTGTACTGACTGCGATCGCGCAAGATACAGCGGCCAGGCAAACGTGAACGCGATGGTCGTCTTCGTTGCCACTGTGCTCCGGCGATGTAGCCTGCGATGTCGCGAGGTCGTTTGCCTGGCCGCGGACGCAGCGGGTTCACGTCGAAGCCATCCAGCCGCATATCAGAGTACGGGCACTAGCGGTAGGCGTAGCCCGCTTCTGCGCAGTGGTATCATAATGGGCGGCGGTTGGAGGTGCGCCAAATGTCAGTATTTCTCGTCGGAAGCGCTGGTCGACGGGCAGGTGGTACGACGTCTGCAGCGGCGGTGGTGTCAGGCGTCGGTATTGCGACAGTATGGCATCACGGCGCTGACGATGTGCGGGGACGGTGCGACGTGCGACCGCGGCGTAAGTCATTCTCTCCAGAACAGGCTGCAGCGGCCCAGGAAGTCCCAGTGCCTGCTGGATTTCATCGCGTACATTTCAGAGGAAACCCCCTTCAGGCCGCGGTGACGGGAACCTTCGACGGAGCTCTTCACGCATGACGTCCCTTACGTCTCTTGAAGGTCGCTGGAGCACAGTCCGTGAGTTTCGGCGTAGTGTGACGTCGAACGGCGGTTGTATTCACGGTTGCACATGTCCAGCATCTTCTCGATCGCCGTTGCCTCAGAAAGGAATTCTTCGACTGTTTCAGCTGGGTTCCTTATTAGCCTGCCGAACAGGTACAGCGTTAAGCCTCTCATAGCAGGGAAACCTTGTTGTCCTCAGACATGTCGGCATCGGCGTAGCGGAAGAGTCGGGTCATCTCCTCCGTAAATAGCCTGAGGCCGAATTCACAAAACTTCTCTTTCGTAAGTGCCTTTTGCCATTGGTCAGCGGGCTTCTGTAATGATATGTCCAGCATCAGGATTGGCTGAAATATTCTTTCACGAACATTTTTCTCGTAAGTTGTTTTTGTGAATACGGGCCCTGATGTTTTCATTTCTGAGCTTCACCCATGTCTATAGCAGTGACGTTGCCCTTCTATGTGGACGACGCTCGCTGTCTTCAAAAATGCGGATCAAAAGTGGTTCCAGGTTCCAAGCGTCGACGCTTGATTCTCGAACCGGGTCCCTGCGGCATCTTCCAGGTAAAAATATACTTGGCGCAGCTTGTCGCCGGAGTTCCACTTGTTGAAGGTGACGAAGCGGTCGAAAGTTTCAAGTCAACTTGGGCGTTCGTAGGATGACCCCGGAATGGTGGTTCTTTAGGCTGCGGCATCAATACTCTTGGCGGTGACACTCCTTATGTCCTCGTGGATGCTGTGCTTGTTCTTGCCGGACTTTTCGTGTTCTTTCTAGGAAGAAGCCCGTATTCTGGCGGTAGTCCTTGCCGCCTGCAGCTCGTTCGAAGGGCCGGCTTGGAGTCGTCTTCTCGACGGCGTCGGCTTCGCTCATGACTCGACGTGGGCGTACGGTATGTTGACCGAGAAGCAGGTCCACCAGATTCCACGTGGTCGGGGCGATGAAGGGCGCAGCAGAACTCAAGACGATGTCAAGCGAATTTTTCATTGGGCGAAACTGCCCAGCAAAACAAAGCAAATCACACTGAAAAACAACAAGCGCGTGAACAGTCGTCGGTCGACGGAAAAACTGACTAGCGGCGAAATGCGTCGGATTTTATACACACGTCATAGCGCGTTCTGGTGGCTAACATTCAAGAAGGCAATCAAATGGGCGCGTCGGCGATGGAAAGTTGCTAGAATGGTCGACACGGTTGCTGAAGTGACGTCATTGGCGCGGCCTGCGCTGCGTGTGACAGGAAAGTGACAACGGCGCTTCTCATAAACAGGCCAAAATAAGCGTGCGTGTAAGAAGTACATGGTGTCCCTACTGTCATGCAGTAAGTTTCCGGAAATATATGACACCAATTATGTCGCGGTAGTAGTCGCATGAGCTTGCTACCAGTGTTTTTCCTCATTCAATACTATTTCATTATGTCATTTTGCTTAGCCTACTTTTTAAGCAATGGTTTATTCGTTTGCATGTCTACTGGAAAGTTGTAGAAAGGACGCATTCTGGTCTCACTTTACCGTTCCTAAGGGCCGGCCCAGCAGAAACGAAGAAAAGATGAAATAGAATCGAATTAATAGAAATAAAACAAGAAAACACATGGTAAACCCACAGTATTTAACATGACCTAATTTTGATCAGAAATTTTACGTACCTTATGTCCCTATTTAACTATCGTATAATTGATGTCTTTGCTGAGAGTTCCTGACTTATCACGGAGGAAAGCGAGGCACCGTGGTCTGCAGTTCTCTGACAGAACTCAGTTTTGACGTGGGACTCGCGCTCTTCGTTCATTTGGGTGCGCTGAAAGCCGGAATGAGGAAGCACAGTGCTTATGCATTCCAATTTGTGATAAAGCAAGTTGATGTGCATGTGGAATCCTAAGTTAGGGAGGCCATTATTTTGCACCTTGTGGTTGTTGAAACGTATGCTGAACGCGGTTGTTGTCCAATCAATATATGCCTTTTGAAACTTCACAGTGGAATTTGTATTTTATGATGCTGAGACCACTGTTAATATTGTCAACAATTTGATGTACAAAGTTGGAAACAGAGGTTCCGGCCTTGCTTGTTGTCCCCTTGCGGGAGCACCATTTACAACGAGGTTTCCAGAATAGTCTGCATTTATCGTGCACTCAGACCAGTGTCTTTGCACTAAATAGTAGACCACTTAGGTTTTTGTTCAGAAAAGCGCCTAAGACGCTCTTGAAACTAAAAAGAGTGGACTGCTTTATTTAGTATGGTAAAATGGCGATTTAGAACAGACTTCGCAGGAGGAGCTGCAGGGAAGGACGTGAGGACTATACTTGCATGTAATGCTCGGTCTGTGGTAATCTTCCTCGCCTAAATTGCGAACTCCAAGTTCGACAACAAAGCCCGCCCAACTGCGTTATCAAGAATTTTTTCCCAGGATTCTCTGGCGCAAATAAATGTTTTTTTTTTCATTTCCTGTACAAGCACATACAATCATGTAATTTGAGACCGAATTACTCTGTATTGATGAGCTTCGAATTGATGCACACATTTTTTACAGCAATTGAGATTTTTTTCCAGGGTACCTTTGGTTTCTGGGTACCTGAAGGTATTGCTGGTGTTCACTTGGTTTCTCATATAATAAAGTGGAAACGCTGCCGCGAGTGACAGTTACAGTGACGTCTACAAGAGCAGGATAATGCTGTGAGCAGTGTGTGTACAGGTGACCAGGGTGCATCGAGTTGGAATCAGAGGTGAATTTTGAAAGGTAATGTTCACTATATGGCGAAACAAAGACATATCGTGTTGAAAGCGGTGGCGGAATATCCGTGTGTGCGGAGGATTTTCAAGGAATTAGATTTATAATGACACCTTGATGCTCGCGTACTTTGGAGCTATTTTGGTTTCCGTGGCAGTTCTGATAATTTGTAGGTCATGCCTGCGGTAGAATTCGAAGTGGTTGTGCATAAGCAGAGTAATTTTCAGTGCTTGGACTCCTTCACACCTCTTTCTCCTACGTCGGTTTCTTCTTCCTAATAGAATGGAGCTTCCCCAGCTGGTGCACCTACTGCGAAGTATAGGGGGGTGAAAGTCCTTTCCCCACTGCCTATCTGATCACCTTGTCTCTTGCAGCATCGAGAGCTGCCTTCCCTCCCAGCAAACACAACTCGACTTTATACACAAGACGCACATACACATTTACAGACAGGAGCTTGGTAGGTAGAACTTGGGTAAAACCGTCCCTTCAATTCAGCAGAGCCGAGCAGTGCATTACACTCTTCCTGCGACCAGAACCACTACCAGGACTACCACTTGTTCTAGCATTATGCTCTCCAACCTCTCCAGCCCTCCCAACCTCCCGTTAGATACGAAGGACCACGTTTTAACCTCTTGGTAGTTCCGTCAGAAATTTCTGACAACAAATCACCATTTACACACTTATTCACACTCCTAATACCCTCTCCGAGGCCGTTTATTGAATAATTGGCGTAAGATGGCGGTGTCATTGCCGAGTACCGTACAACAAAAACAGATACACAAAAACAACATACCAGACGGCGCCAATTCGTCAACACAACACTGGCGTCCTTTCCACACCTGGATCGCAAGCGCTCTTAGACGAAAAGAATCGCCTCACGGCAACGCCGCGCTCATACAAAGCTGTTTTACCAGAAAGTCCACCCCACGACTATGCTTGCTGTCCCTGGAGCATGTTGGAGGGCGGATGGAAGCATTCGTGAAAACGACGCCTGAGAATGAAGCTACATGCTCGGCAGGGGGCTAAGAAGCATTCCTCGAAACGGGCTACCGTAACTTCCACCGTTTTACGACGACCTTTACGATGGTTCTTTTGCCCACCGCATGTTTGGCAAGTGGCTGCGGGCATTCGCCGAAATAGGCATCTGAGTGTCGAGATACTGTAATTTTCCTCATTTTACGACGACCTTTACAGCACTATATTGAGGAACACCTCTGGGGCGCTTTCATCAACTCGATTACTGATGGACTCATTTATGTGCTGACATCGTGGTGCGATCGCCAAATGGCGCAGCTGACTGTCATGATATAGGTTCCAGAAGGATGTATTTAAGCTGGGTACGCTGGCGTTCCCATGGAAGAGACGAGGCTGTTTGTGCGTTCCAGAGGACAATTTATACAGACAGAAGAAGACGCGCACTGCACATACACACACATACACTTCGGAGAGTGGATAAACAGCAAAAGAAGAGGAAACAAAACTTGGCGTCCCTAATAACAGTCGAATAGTCTCGGCGGACACAGGCTCACCGTCTGGCCGGACGGGCGACTGGAGGGGGCCGAGGTGGCGTTGCCTGCAGAAGACCGAGGTGCCGGAGACCGACGTGCAGGGGAGCGACGAGCAGGAGAGCGACGAGGCAAGCGAACGATGGCCCGAGGAATGCTCCTCGGTCCCAAACGGCCTTGCAGCAGGAGATGTGATGGGAAGGACCCACAGGCAGCCACGTGGAGCCCGGAGCTCCAACTCGTGGACTGCTGGTAGAGAGGCTCGACACTCGGGCCCGGGCACCCGACTCCGTCGAACGCTGAGGTCCGTCTCTCCCCGTGTTCTCTTCTCTCTTCTCCACCTCTGCCTCGTGCTGTTGCGCTCGCGCAACCTTGCGCGTGCTGCCACTTCGTCGCCGTCATCGTCGGCGTCTTTTTGCCAGCTCCTCTAGGACACCGAGCACTGGCCCATAATTTAGCGCGCACATGACACAGGCCCCCCTTGAAGTCTTTTGTTTAAATGTCCACATAAACAAAAGGCCAGATATGCGAGCTTATACAACCACACACAAAACGCTGCACGATTGATAAATTGCACATACACCTTTGCACATGTCCTTAGACTATGATGAAAATTCACAGTTCACAGAATATTCACACAGTGTACACAGCTGTCTAGTTCCTAGTCAAAAACCTAAGATAGCAGTCGGTTATGAACGGGCGCCTCTTAAGTAATAGGGTCCCACACGAGACGAATTCGACTTTTCACGCGTGTCGAGAAAAGCACAGGAAACATTAGGTGGTATTTCAGACGACGCCGGCGTTTGCGCATTCGCAGAAGAACATTGCGGAACTTCGCCTGTAAAAACACCTTGCGTTTGCAGGTGCCAGCAAGAAAATTATTGCAACACGACGGGAGGCGTCGCGGCAACGCGGCACGAGTCGGAAGCAGACGAATGACCTCTTCCCGAGCACCAACCGGCTGCCTAGCACGATAAGCCGGCAGTGCCTGTGACTCGTCATAGGAAATCTGTTCTGCACCCAAAAACACCGAAGACGTATCGGCCTGCTTATTGCTCACAGAACAAGGCCCTACCGCTGTGTTATGAATGAGCTGACCTGCCAGGTCATCGGTCATTTCCTTGACAATGTGGGCGTGATCATTTAGGTCATCCTGCATAACGACGTCATCATAGTTTCCTGGCTCTATGGCCGGGTCGAGTTTCTCATCTCTAACGAGCGCTCCTGTTCTTTCCTTCTGCTCTGTCGGGAGACTATCGCCTCTTCCGAACACCGAAGAACTGCATGCCGTCAAAAGCAACTCATTCATGTGGCTTCTGGCCATAGTCGTGTCACCCGCAACTGCTAAGAGCGGTGCATATATAGCATCGGCGACAACCACTTCAGAGTTCTCTTGCAAACATGCACCATCTTTATGCGAGGGAACTATCAGTGCTGCAGCGGAGCAGTTTTGAGGCAAGTTCACCTCATCTCTCACTGCGTTTGGCCTCCAAGAGGCGCTATAACAAAAGTGTTCCATAGTGGAACGTGCAAGGTTCTTACTCGTGAACCTTTTCTCGGGTTCACTGGGCTCAAAGTGGCCCTTAATGATGCACTGGGTGTGCTTGACGGGTGTGCTCGGGGAGGTGGCGAAGTTTTCAGGCCAATCCTGCCCCGTTACGACACCCTCTAGACTTGTCACCGCTTCGAACGGGCTGGCATATGCATCGAAATCTCGTTCTTCTGTAACGAGGGGCATAGAGTCCAGGATGCACACTTGCCCTAGCGCGGAACGATCGGTGACGTTGGACGGACCTGCGCATCTACCCAAAGCTGCCTCGGCCTCGATTACACGTTCGCGAAGTAGCCGGATTCGCTCCTCTCTTTCTGCCTGCTCGCGCTCTGCTTCATGTTCGGCGGCACGCGCCTCCCTTTCAAGCGCTTCCTCTTCGTGAAGCCATTGTGTGAGTGCGTCTTCGGTTATGCCTAATTTCTCGCTTGCGCTAAGGAGTTCGCTTAAATCCATTTCTTTTTTTGAAAGAGCAAAACAACGCTACAATCAGCCTCGTCCTGTCGCGGACGCCATTGTCATGATACAGGTTCCAGAAGGATGTATTTAAGCTGGGAACGCTGGCATTCCCATGGAAGAGACGAGGCTGTTTGTGCGTTCCAGAGGACAATTTATACAGACAGAAGAAGACGCGCACTGCACATACACACACATACACTTCGGAGAGTGGATAAACAGCAAAAGAAGAGGAAACAAAGCTTGGCGTCCCTAATAACAGTCGAATAGTCTCGGCGGACACAGGCTCACCGTCTGGCCGGACGGGCGACTGGAGGGGGCCGAGGTGGCGTTGCCTGCAGAAGACCGAAGTGCCGGAGACCGACGTGCAGGGGAGCGACGAGCAGGAGAGCGACGAGGCAAGCGAACGATGGCCCGAGGAATGCTCCTCGGTCCCAAACGGCCTTGCAGCAGGTGATGTGGTGGGCAGGACCCACAGGCAGCCACGTGGAGCCCGGAGCTCCAACTCGTGGACTGCTGGTAGAGAGGCTCGACACTCGGGCCCGGGCACCCGACTGCGTCGAACGCTGAGGTCCGTCTCTCCCCGTGTTCTCTTCTCTCTTCTCCACCTCTGCCTCGTGCTCTTGCGCTCGCGCAACCTTGCGCGTGCTGCCACTTCGTCGCCGTCATCGTCGGCGTCTTTTTGCCAGCTCCTCTAGGACACCGAGCACTGGCCCATAATTTAGCGCGCACATGACACTGACTTCATATTTGGCATCCTGTGCTGTTTTTAATCGCATCAAGCTCAGCTGCTTTAAACGCACCGGTTTTGCCTCCTTCAGTGACATCGCCCTACGTGCGCTCTGTTGTGCTAGCACCTGCGCGACCGCATAGAACATATATACCCTACAGACCACCCCTATGGATGTATATTTACTATAATATTCCACTGATACCTTTCATGTCTTTTGAACGCGCTAATTGCAGGTTCCAGTTTCTCCCTAAGACCCCAACACTGAACCTGGCACAACGTGTTAGTTTGAGGCATACATTTCATTATGGGCGCACTTACCTATTATTTTAGGTCGCAGGATTGAACCGCGGCTGTGGTGGCCGCATTTCGATGGAGTTAAAACGTTGATGCCCTTTTACTGTGCAGCGTCAGTGCACGTTAAAGACTTTCCGGACTTTCCGGACTACTCCACTACGGCACTTACCTATTATTTTAGGTCGCGGGTTGGACTCATATCGATGTTTGGGCACGTTGAACCGCATGCATTATTAAATGCGAAGCATTTCTTGGCGAACTTCGGCGACTTTGAGCGTATCTATCTATCTATCTATCTATCTATCTATCTATCTATCTATCTATCTATCTATCTATCTATCTATCTATCTATCTATCTATCTGTCTGTCTGTCTAGCTGCCTATGACTTTGTGCTCTCCTGGCCGTTTCGTTAATGGGATTTATACGAAAGTTGGTATGCCACAACATGAACATGACTGCATGAAGAACATAAATGACAGGCCATAACATGAAAATCATGATGTGCATGTCATGAACGGCATGATTTATATGCCACGGGCATTGTGCTCTCCTGGCCGTTTCGTTGATGTGATCTTCACGAAATGATGATGATAGTACATGCAGTTTAACATAACGTGATAATCATGAATCAAATAACATGATAATCATGACACGTATGTCATGAGCGGCATGATTTACATGCGACGGTCTTGGTGCTCTCCTGGCCATTTCGTTAACGTGATGTATACTAAAATTGGTATGGCACAACATGACGATCATAAATAAGAGGTTATAACATGAAAATCATGACATGCATGTCATGAGCGGCATGTTTTACATGTGATGTGCGGTGCAGTGAAGTGCGCGGTTTTAAAAAGTGCGCGTTCAAAAAGCGAGTGACAGAGAAAAGATGAAAGACGAAGACGAAGAGCGAAAGGCCTGGTGTTGCAAAATAAAATAGGAAAAGTACCCAATCAAAAAGAGCCACGGGGCTCCCCGTGGCCAATGGCTGAGGAACACGGGTGCCCAGTTGTCGCCAATGAGAACAACAAGAAACAAGAAGATCTGGCGGCACCGAATTGAGAGACAGCTGTTCCAGGAGGCGAAGCGGGCAGGTCATCCACCGGGCCGGGTGCTGAAGGCAGCAGTCGTGTTCCAGAGCTGAGCCACTAGGCCTTCACCCGTCGGGGATGTACTGTTGATCCACTTCCTGGCCTCGGAACTCGTGTCGACGTTTGTCCTTAAAGCTCCCGTGGTGCACCGATTTCGGCCGGCAACCTGCAGATGCCTGTTCCTTTGGGCAGCACCGGAGCAGTCGGGCTGCGGGCCCGAGCTTCGTGACGCGAGGCCAGCCAGGAGGCCGCTACCGTTTGAACGAGTCACTTAGCGGCTCGCGTCATCCGTCGTGACCAGAATCCCGGCGTGATCACCTCGGCGAGCCTGCTACGCTCCAGTCGTCTGGTCTTCACCCAAGCACAGCGAAATTTGGTGAGACCATGAAGAACATTTTTTGTCACTCAGCCCCCCTGGCCACTGAAGGATTCGCGCTCGAACTCCTGACGCCCGCATGTTGTTTCTAGAACATTTCTTGAATTTTCCGCAGTTTATAACTTTCTTTCGATGACTGCTCTCTTTCTTAAGCTTTCCATTTATTTAGTTTATATGTCCTCTGGGCCTACTTTTCAA
>JABSTT010002981.1:0-32634 GCA_013339685.2 Hyalomma asiaticum
CTTTTCAAGAGTATGTCTGATGTGTGCTGTAAGAGTCATCGCCCTCACGCGGTCGCTGACTATCTGTCGCGACTTCCCTTCCCACGACGGCATGTGACACCGACAATTTCGACGACAGCCTAGCAGCTCTCGACTCACCGTTTCCAGGTTGTCGCCTTCCATGCTGAACTACGGAAGGACCGCAGTCTAGCTCGTTTTGTACATCTGCCGTGGAGAATCCGAGTAATTGCCCTTTCGTTATGTAGGATGAAATTCTTTACAAGCGAAATTTTCTGGGAAAGGAGCCCGCTTTCTTTTGGTGGTTCCTAAGGCTTTGCGAGCCAACGTTTACATGCTATGCACAACGACCCACCTTCCTCCCATATGGGATTAGCCGCCCCGCCACGGTGGTCTAGTGGCTATGGTACTCGGCTGCTGATCCGAGGGTCGCGGGATCGAATCCCGTCTGCGGCGGCTGCATTTCGATGGAGGTGAAATGTTGAGGCCCGTGTGCTGTGCGATGTCAGTGCACGTTAAAGAACCACAGGTGGTCAAAATTTCAGGAGCCCTCCACTACGGCGTCTCTCCTAATCAGAGCTGGTTTTGGGACGCTAAACCCAACAACAACAACAACAACAACAACAACAACAACAACAACAACAACAACAATATATGGGATTCGCCATTCCTTACAACCACACTCTGGAAAGTTTCTGCTGGCCGCGCATGCTCCAAGCTACGGCCAAATACACTGTGAGTTGTAAGCATTGCCAAAGGTGCAAACGTCCAACTAGTGAACCACCGGGACATCTCCCTCCCATACCGCCTCCGTGTTCTTCCCTTGATGTCGTCAGTATCGACTCGATAGACCCTTTTCCGAGATCCATCTAGGGGAACCGCTGGATTATAATCTGTGTGGACCATCTCCCTCGTTACGCTGAAACCGCACATATCTCTGCCGCAATGGTCGATCACGTTTCGGGCTTCATACTACGCAACATTATGCTCTGGCGTGGATCCCCTCACGTGATTGTTAGCGATCACGGCCGCCAGTTCGTAGCCGACATCTTAGAGGAGCTGCTTCGCCTGTCCGCTTCCTGGTTTTGTCCTTCCTAGCGCAGGAATACCGGCGCACATCCACGCTTACACGAGCTTACAGAGCGACAGCAAGAAAAAGGAAAAAGAAAAAAAAATATCATTGGTCACCTCTCCTGACAAAATTTACCATCAGTTTCGCTTACATGCTGCGAGCATACATGCTGCGTGCTGCATTCTGGCGGTCGTATCTGACATGTCCCGAATCCAGCAGCTACTGATAAGGGGCGCTGGTGCCGCCGTCAACCGCGCCTGCTCGACTGCTCCAGACAGGTGTGATTCGGATTGTATTTTGATACGAAGCACAAAAAGTTGCGCGCACGTGGGTGCGTGTGTACGTGTGCGAGTGTAGAACGGTTGCTCACAGATGTCCTGTTGCGAAGGGTATAGTCCAGGGCTTTATTTCTAGAATGTGCGATTGCTTCATTTTACTCTAGTGCCTCCCGCTGCTTCAGATTACTCTAGTGCCTCCCGCGCTGTGGCGACGACCACAACGCGGGAGGCACTAGAGCGTGACAAGAACCTCGGGGAAAGAACAAGCCTGAGCGTCGACGAGCTGAGCCGCCTGCTGAACTTTTGTCTCAGCAGCACGTACTTCTCTCTCAACGGAGAGTACTACAAGCAGCAAACTGGTACTGCAATGGGTGCGTCTGTGTCTGTCACAACAGCGAACCTCGTGATGGAAGTGGTGGAAGGAAGAGCATTGCAGTCGGCCGACATCACTCCGAAGATATCTTGCGGTATGTCGACGACTGCTTCTGCATTCTTAAAACTTCTGCCGTAGACGCATTCACGGCCCACCTAAACTCGATAGAGCCGGCCATTCAGTTCACCGTGGAACGGCAAAAAAACAATTGCTTGCCGTTCCTTGATGTCCTTGTGACAAAGGTGGATGGCATGCTCCAGTTCTCGGTGTACCGAAAGCCGACTCACACCGGTCGCTATCTCGACGCTAGCTCGAACCACCCTTTCCTGCATAAAGCGGCGGTGGTTTCGGCCCTGCTGACCCGTGCACGGAGGGTTTGTTCTTCGGATAATAAGCGGATAGAAGAAGAACAGGTGGTCAGAAGCGACCTTCTAAAGAACGGCTACTTGAAAGCCTTCCCTGGAAACGTTGCTCGCCGCCACACTAATCCCCGCCGACCCCTTCGAAAGGACACTGACCCGCCGCCTTCAAAGCCCATACGTGTGTGTATTCCCTATGTTCAGGGTACCAGCGAAGCGCTCGCACGTGTGCTGTCTGAGCAGGGAATAAGAGTAGCACACAAGCCAATTTCCACGCTTGGCCGTTTCTTTCCGCGCCCGAAGGACAGGCTGCCGAGGGGAGGGAGAGAGCGCAAGGTGTGATTTACTCCATTCCTTGTTCAGATTGCGGCGCGTCGTACGTGGGAGAGACGAAGAACTTTCCAGAGAGGCTACGACCGCACAGGAACGATGTCCGCAAGCTCGATAGACAAAGGAGTGCATTAGCTGAACACAGCGAAGTGCACGACCACCGCATCGACTTTGACAACTCCCACGTCCTCGACTTGGAAACCAGTTTTCACAAGCGGCTTTTTGTGGAATCATGGCACATTCAAGCGACACCTGGTAATGTGAACCGGTCTGCAGATGCAATGCCAAGTGTCTATTTTAGCGGACTCCGGCACCTGGTTCAACACTAGCATGACCCCCCTTGGTTTGAAGAACCGGAAAAAGAGAAAGTGAGAAAGGAAGGAAGAAGAAGAAAAAGAAAAAAAAGAAAAAGAGAAAGAAACAAGGAAAAGAAGGCCTTATAATGCTGTCTGGTGCCCTCACCCCTGAAGAAGGGTCCGAGTGGGACCCGAAACGTCGGGTTTTTTGTCATCTTTAGGTTTTACTTTTTATGATTATAATTTGGTTGGTGTCCCCCCTTTTTTTCACCTTTAATCTACAAACACCATTGCTCAACTGCCTGCCACATCGCGGTGCTACGGTGGCATCCACCGGATTTCTCCAAATCCCATTTGTATTACCTGGTCCCAGACTTGCCACTTCGATTGCCGGGAGGACTCTCGCGCCGCGAAGAAATAGTACTGTGCCGCATGTGGCTGGGCGTGGCATAAGGAATGGCGAACGGCCCCACATGTAGCCTTTGCGGCAGCGAAGATATAATCGCCCACGCGCTCTGGCGCTGCACATCCTATGCAACTCAACGGAACGAGTTAGAAGTTGACCTTCGCCGCCTTGATGGACAACTCTTTGTAGGGAAGATAATGAGTTCTTGGCCTACGCGCACCTGCATGCTCAAGGCTGCAAAAGTGGTGGTGGTGGTGAAAAACATTTATTGATAGTATTTACAGAGAGATATAGGGGCGGCCTTAAGCGACGACCCTGTACAACCTCTAGGAGGGGTCCCTAGTCCGGGACCCCTGTGGCTGCCGCGGCGGCACGCGCCCTGGCCACGAGGGCCTTTTGGCCCTTCAAGGTGGAGCAGCCGAGCAGGGCAGCCTCCCAGCTCTCTCGGGTAGGGGGTGAAGGGGAGGTGATTGGGGGGACCGCCGGGTTAGATGGACATGCCCACACCATGTGGAAAAGATCCGCAAGCGGATAATCACAGTGCGGGCATTCCCCAGAGAAGGCCGAATTGAAGTGCTTGAGTATCGCCGGGCACAATACTGTGTTGGTGTAGAGCCGTAAGAGCCAGCGCTCGTCAGCTTTAGTCAGGCCTGATGCCGGAGGCGGAAATCGGAGCTTGTTCGATTTATATATAGCTGCGATTTCACGAAATGATGTTGCCGGTTTAGGCTCTGGATCATCAGGCGATGGAGGGCAAGGCGGGTCCCGGGGATGAAGCGCGCGGGCCGAGGCATCGGCAGCCTCGTTACCACCTAGCCCTGCGTGGGCCGGAGTCCAGATAACGGCGCGTGTAGAGGGGCGGTCCAGATAATAACAGCGCTTGAGGATTTGAGCAGCGCGATTAGTGATGCGACCTTTTATGAGATTTTGACACGCACTCCGCGAATCGGTAATAATGATCCGAGATGCGGGGTCCGCTGCGGCGAGAGCTATGGCGACTTCCTCCGCGTGAGTGATGTTTGGTGCTCGAAAAGTGAGCCCTTGAACAGGTACGTCTTGGCGGACTGCGGCTGCCGTGTACCATCCCCCGTGGTGAGGGCCAGACGCATCCGTGTAGAAGACTCCAGGACGGGACCCATAACGTCCCTGCAGGGCCGCAACCCGCGCAGTGCGCCTGCCTTCGTGTGTCCCCCTAGCCATGTTTCGGGGCAGTGGTCGGATAACCAATGCACCACGCCAGTCCTCTGGGATCGTGGTCCGCTCTTCTGCGTGATAGGTGTAAGAGACATGCAGACGGTGTAAGAGACATCTCCCTGCCCGCGACTTACTAAGTCGCAGGTACTGGTTGTTAAAATGGGCCTCTTTAAGTTCCCTGTACGTGTTGGTCATTCCCAAATCTGCAAGACGCTGGTTAGATGTCGAGATCAGAAGGTCGAGGGCGCGTTTGTATATTTTGCGCAGAATAACTTCCAGCGCGTTTTCATCACATTTGCGCAAACGCAGGTAGGGTGTCGAATAAAGGATCCGACTGGTCACGAAAGCGTTGGCGAGGCGCAGAGCATCGTGGCTTCTGAGACCTCCCCGCTTATTCGAGACGCGACGGACCATGCGGCCCACCTGATCCCCGACCTTGCGTAACTTGCGCAGGGTTGTATCGATTTTTCGGCTCTTATGTATATTAAGAGCCCCAGGACGCGAATTTCTTCGCGTTCCGGGATAGGCCCGGTGTGCAAGGAGAGTGCAATTTGGGTCGTGTCCTTCGGTTTGGGGCGAAGATGCACGTACTCCGATTTTGCAGGGGAACATTCGAGGCCGCAGCGGCGGGCGTAGTCATCCACGACCGATGCTGCATGTTGCAGGCTGGCCTCCATGCTGCCAAGAGAACCCTGGGTTACCCACAGCGTAATATCGTCGGCGTACAGGGCGTGTCGTACGCCGGGGATATCACTCAGCAGTGGGGGAGATGAGCCATGGCGAGGTTGAACAGAAGGGGAGAGAGGACCGCTCCCTGTGGTGTTCCTCGTGTACCTAGAGGATATGGGCCATGCTCCTTGTCCTGAATACGGAGATACGCTTGCCGTTCCTTCAGGAACTGACAGACGTACCTGAAAGTATTATGCCCACAGTCCGTTTGAGACAGATGGGTAAGAATGATTTCGTGGGTAACGTTATCGAAGGCTCCCTTGAGATCTAAGGCGAGCACTACCTTGTCGTCGCTGGGATGTTCGATCGGCTCGATAACGTCCCGATGAAGTTGGAGAAGAATGTCCTGGGCAGAGCAGTGTGGACGAAAGCCGTACATAATGTCGGCGAAGGTTTGACGGGCCTGAAGATAATCGGAGAGCCTGTCCCTGACCATTGTTTCCATAAGCTTCCCCACAAACGAGGTTAAGGAAATGGGTCGGAGATTTTCAATGTTTATAGATTTGCCCGGTTTGGGAATAAAAGTTACCAGGGCCGTTTTCCAATCAATTGGCAGTGGCTCGCGCCCCTCCCAAATCTGATTGAAGTAGTCGAGGAGATGAACGTAGGCCGGGTCTGGGAGGTTAGCTAGAAGATTAACCGTCACTTGATCCCGACCCGGCGCCGTTCCTCGCTTCATTTTGGATAGGGCCGCCTTCAGATCGTGAAGTTGGAAGTAACGATCCAAGTCTGCATTCTTCGAGCCTGCATATGAATACGCCGGTCCGAGAGGGCCGTGTTGGCCAGAGATATTTATCCCTAAGAGCTTGTGCCAATTTTTTCGCGTCACCCGCGTAGGTGTGGAGCGCGCGTTGAAGATGCTTTTGCGTTTCTGTGCGCGTTTGGCTAGGGTCGATGAGGGCCCTGAAGAAACGCCAGGTGTTCCGGGTTGACATCTGCTTAGCGGCAGTATTACAGCGCTCTACCCAATTGGAGTCGGCGAGCTGGGCTGTGCTTCCTCAAGTCTACGTAACGTCACGAACGCTTGGAAGACGCACCGGTGCTGGTGCTTTAGCGTTTTGTGCATGTCTACTCGTTAACTGTCCTCCTGTTTATCTTTTCCTGCTCTTCATTCCTCTATCGCATCTATTACTCTCCTCTACCCTCCCAGAGCCTAGGGTAGATAACAGAGCACGCGCTTGGTTAACCTGCCTGCGTTATGTCTTAATGTGTCTCTCTCTTTGCAAACTCTCTGTGCAGGAAGGTCAATACGACAGAAAGATGGTTTGGGTTGCATTAAGTACGCATGTTGTCTGAAAAAAAGACGCACTCATTCCCGTATGGGCTCGTTGAATCAGTTGTTTACAGTTACCGAAACGCTACGTGCGCCGGCACTTGGAAGTGACACAATAATTAACAAAATGTGTTGCTGGTATAGTTGGTTCACACAAATTTCTTCGTCATAATTAGTCTTAAAAATTGATAATGTGTTTACGTACGCTGCATGGTAGTCCGTCGTTAATCGGTGTGTCGTTCTTTCCAAGGCAGTTATGTGGACCCTGATTGAGAGGAAGCGAACATCATTATCAAAAACAAAGCATGTTGACAAGGAAGCGTCACGCATTTATTACAGTTCAGCACGATTAACAGTTCAACAAGGAGAGAGAAGTGTGGATAAACCATAGCCACTGAAAGCCGTATAAACCACTAAATGCGGATGAATATTACATGTAGCACGTGTCAACGATATAGGTAATATGAATGCTGTTGTAGCTTCCTTGGACCCAATTCACAATGTTACGCAAAAAATTCACAGCATATCCACACGCTCGATATTTACGCTCGATAAGTCTCGATTTCGTTGTCACAAGTATCAGCTCGGGACTAAAGGTGTAAACAGAAATTGCATGGGCACCGCCACAGCAAGTGCTTCAAAACTCAGCTAATACGCAGTTAGGAACATCCGTATTTGAGGTATGCATATATACTCGAATACGTTGTAGTATATGTACGTGCTTTTATTTCCCTGCTGTCACAAGCGCATCCTCATTGTGGTCAGGAAGAAACCATGAGAAATAAATTAGACTATAGTAACATTTATTTCACCAATATTTAAATTAAATTTTCAGCATAAACTACCCAATAATAAGGGATATGTGTTTTTTTTTTCCACTAGCAACTCAGTGAATTCCTTAAGCGGCTGCAGCGACAGGTAAGAAATTACTTCATATTTTTTTTCTTTTCTTAAGATGAAGGTTGTAAATTCGAATTACTGATGCTTTCTGACTCACAAGGCTATTCTCGTATCTACTTCAGTTCCGGTTGGTGTCAATCATTTTGGTCATTTTGAATTCCCTGAATTTTTCGACGCTGAGGGTGCGTTCACTCGTGTTCTTTTATGAAACTGCGTTGATAATTTCAAATAGCTTTAATAATCTAATAATGCGAATTTCTTTGTGGACTCTTTTAGTAACAGTGCGACAACCTGTTTTCAGCGCTTCGTCCCTGTTATTAAAAGGCAACAAAGAGAGAGAGAACAACACGTCTTACCCGGTTTTTGTGTGGCACACTTCACCTGTTGCCCCATATTGCTAAAGAATGAGACGTTTAAACGGAAGTGGTAGCAGAATGGGACATAAAAATAGCCCATAAAACACACGGACAAAAAGACAGGAGGCATACAGTAATTTTTTGCCCTAATTATGTCCCATTCCAGTATGCACAAACTAGCCGAGCTATCTTCGTTAATGAAGCGGTGCACCCATAAAATTCACACATTTATTTTCGCTAAGGAGAAACTTCGTCTCACGATTGATTATTCAAAGGACTTGTATTTCAGGCTTTTGTTCGAAGATCTAATCAAAGGAGATCGCAAAAATTTTTGACTTTCACTTTTATACAGGCCAACCGCCACAAATACAATTGTTATAAGGTCCATTACAGTGACTCATCAATCATCGCCCATGATCTAAAGGAATTGCTGCAATTGATATCCTCAACAGATAGCTTAGGCATACGTCCCTACTTTCGCTGTTCCTATTACTAAACCAGTGACATCGACATGTCTCTCCAAATTGTTCCAAATCCAATTTTGCATATAGCTTACCAGAGATATTCTGCCATTACGGCATTATCAGCTCCTTAACCGAAAGATATTATGCGAGGAATGGCTATGATGCACCTTATTTGTTTAATGTCTCAATTACATAAGCTGCTGGGACTTGTTAGCGTTAAACATAATATGATGCTTCTTGAAAACAATAACATCACGGGTGATATTTAGCGGGGTTCTTGGAGTGTACTTCGCACGATAAATCGGTTAATAGAATTCTCGCACCACACTTCACATGATGTAAACCCCGGATACTAATGTGACGTGTGGAGTGAACTTGGGTTCATTTACCCGTTTATTCGCTCTTGCCTCAAGCGGCAATCTTAACACAGGTTTCCGGCCTCATTTTGGGGCTTAGCTTGTGATGGTTAGCCGCGTTGAAAACGCGTGAATCAAGCAATGAATGAGGTATAAATCGTGCATTGAAAGACGACTTAACGAAACAAAATTATAAACATATAAATCACTCATTCGTCAGATGGGCTTTCACCATTTCACAATCCCTATGAGATGTCCGACATTAAAACACAGCAGTCTGACAAAAAAGCCGTATGTTTCTTTTTCTTCTGTTATGGCCGGAACGTCTCACCCTCCTCTCTCATTGCTGCAGAACTTCTGTCCGAGCGACGCCACCTCGTATGCCTCAAATTATCGTGTAACCTTCTTGAAGCAAACAAATGATGAGACGAACGACGGTATGGGGGTTATTAATCGTAGTTTTAACTGCAGCGCAGAAATTATGACACAAATGGAAATAACTTAGCGCGGAAGAAAGTCACCTGCTGTCGTTAGGGACGGCATCTGCGACCCCCGAATAACATGTAGGATGCTCTACCAACTGAGCTGCGACGGTGGTGGACTTCTGTCTTATTTATCAGGTGCTACTGTACATTTAATCCTGGGAGCTTTAGTGCCACTCGTAAGCATGGCGGCGACTGTAAAGCCCCCCCCCCCCCCCCCCCCCTTTTTTTTTTGCCAGAAGGCTTGAAGCAGTCCGCGATCTCAACGCGATGTCGCTGCTGACCAATAAACCCTCAAGGGTTGAGGCTTGGGCTCATTGAAATTTGATAGGAACTGCCTTTCAGCCCCACGCCACAAGGACGACGTGTCTCGTATTCTTCCTTGACCTTGTGCCGTCGCGCTGAAAAGCCGTTTCGTTAAACCCTCGCACGCTATTGATCCATTCCCCTTTCGTTATTTCATACCATCGGTATTGTTCTAGTAGACTTGGCGCCTTTACGTAGCATGCGAGGGTTTATTAAGTGCGAGGCACTTTAGAGGTCTGTTGTTGTTTTGTGGGGTTTAACGTCTCAAAACCAGCTCTGATTATGAGGGACGCCGAAGTGGAGGGCTCCAGAAATTTCGACCACATGGGGTTCTTTAACATGCACTGGCGCCCCGCCACGGTGGTCCAGTGGCTAAGGTACTCGGCTGCTGATCCGAGGGTCGCGGGATCAAATCCCGGCCGCGGCGGCTGCATTTCGATGGAGGCGAAATGTTGAGGCCCGTGTGCTGTGCGATGTCAGTGCACGCTAAAGAACCCCAGGTGGTCGAAATTTCCGGAGCCCTCCACTACGGCGTCTCTCATAATCAGAACTGGTTTTGGGACGTTAAACCCCACAAATCAATCATTAACATGCACTGACATCGCACAGCACACGGGCCTCAACATTTCGCCTCCATCGAAATGCAGCCGCCGCAGTCGGGATTCGATCCCGCGACCCTTGCATCAGCAACCGAGTACCATAGCCACTAGACCACCGTGGCGGGGCGCTTTAGAGGTCTGGGCTATCAAAAGTCTCCTGTGGTGTGATGTCGTCGTGCTCACGTAAAAGGGAAAAGCCGACGCACTCCTGGGCTCTATATCTCCTCCTCACGATCTCGGCCTCATCTCACTGCTTTATTTACAGTGATTATGCGATGGCCTAAACAGAAAGTTAAAAGAAAGAAGGAAAGGAAGAAAGAAAGAAAAAGAAGAAAAGAAAGGAAAACTCGTCGTGTTCGTTCTGCCTAGCGTAACAGAGAAGGGAAAAGCGGACCCGACGAAGTTCTTGATCCCTTGCCTCCAGCCCATTACTGCATTTTAGAACACATAATCAGAAGAAATAAACACAAGCCAAAAGCCGATAAACAGAAGGTAAACGCCGATAAGAACATTTGCAAACCAGTAGCAATGGATAATTAACATAACATCACCAGTCAGTACGCTAGCGTCAAAGTAAAATAACATAACATTACTCGCAGAACAGTATAACAACAGAACATGCAACCAACTTTACGCGACATAGAGTGTGACGTATAAAACGATAAGCACACAAAACATACACATAGAGAACATCACAAACACGCCACGGCACAATATTATAACCACACCGTAACGTGCGCACTGCACACCATAACCACAATTTGACACAAGCACATCGCATAGAAAACATAGGCGAGTCATTGCTCCGCACTTCCTACAGCGCTCACGTTGAATGGAACTGATTTACCGCTGCGTTAACTGCTTAGTTTACCGCTGATGGCAAGCAGCCAGCTCCTGGTAGGATCACGTACCAACGCGACGCCTTCTGCCAAAAAAGTGTTCCGCACTGCAGTCCCGGGATTAAACACTCCCGGGATTAAATGTGCAGAAAGACCCCACGACGGAGAAACGACCGCCGGTCGTAGCACAGTTGGAAGAGCATCGCACACGTTAACGAAAAGTCGTCGTTGCAGTCACTATACGCCCGGTGTGTTTTTTTTTTTCGCCCACTTTAAATGCTTTCCGTTTAATTCGTAATCACTACACTGCAAGTAAAAGCTACATTCAATTTCCTCTACGCCTTCTTCCTTGGCCTGATTGTCTGTTGGATTCATTAGGTTGCGTCTGACAAAGAAACGAGACTTTGATCTATTCCTCTTTCATTATTACGTAACCTATTTCATAACCATTATCACCATCACAATTATCATCATCGTCGCTGTCGTCGTCGCCTTCTGCCTGTCTACGCCCACTGCCGGGAGCAGGAATCTCCTATAGATCTCAAGTTATCCCGGTCCGGTGCTAACTGCGACCACGCTGCCCCCGCAAACTTCTAGATGTCATCTGCCCACCTAACTCTCTGCCGCCCCTGCCACATCCCATAAGCACAGCAATCAACGTGTAGTTTATTACGCGTTAAGCTGCCTTACTTCCACGCAGATTATTTGTGCTAGTGTTAGCTCTGTTAGTAATATAACGATTTTTTTTTTTGTGAAGATGAAATGGTGTATCACAACTTCACACAGTTTCGCTATCACAGCTTCGCTAAGTATCAGTAAGTGATACTTAGCGAAGCTAATTCAACGTAGGAAACACTACATTAGCTGTTCAGCAAGTACTCTCGATGTAACATATTTGGTGTCAGAGCCGTAAAATGAACAATAATTTTTGAGGTTGAATTGAATTGAATTTTATTGTCCAGAAAGATACATGAATCAATACATGAAAAAAAAAACATCTGGGTTCTTAGCATTAGGCTAGTTTGGATCCATACCAAAAATAATAGAAATATTAATATACAAAAATGCAATTTTGCAGGTTTTACGTTCAAAAACTACGATATGATTATGAGAGACGCCGTAGTGGAGGGCTCCAAAAATTTCGACCACCTGGGGTTCTCTAACGTGCACTGACATCGCACAGCACACGGGCCTCAACATTTTGCCTCCATCGAAGTGCCGCGACCAGGATTCTACCCCCCCAATCCTCGGATCAGCAGCCATAACCACCAGACCACCGTGGTGGGGCTGCTGTAAAAGTGCAAGCACACTCGTGCAGGCTAATTATGCAGAATTATTTCTTAGAGAAAGCGCGGGATCTTGTAACAACAATCTGGACAGAGGACCACTATCATAGGGAAGATTTCTTGTCCTTGACCAACAGAGAAACTACAAAACGTCGGAGCACGCGCATTGGTGCGCTTCTTAGATGACTCAAATATATCACAAAGATATTGAACTATATGTAGTCATTGCCTGCATTGTTATCATTAACAGGCACTGTGGGTCACATATTTCTTGTCTCTTGCTGCTGCGAACATGCCTGTGGTGGCTGGGGCGCGGAAAATAAGACACAGTTGGAAGATGATCAATATTCGTTATGTGGTCATCTTGAACTCAGCTGTTTGGAGGATGCAGCTGTCTGATAATTTCTGATCTATGCTCTCTCGTGTCATGAACAGTTATACTGTTCATGACAGGCTCACGGGGGGGCGGAGTACTTGTCGCAATTCATCGGGGCATACCTTGTGCTATTATTAACGTCGATTCCGATACTGAATCATTGTGGCTAATTTGTAGTACTGATACCCTAACAGTCCTACTTGGCGTCTGCTATAGGCCCCCCAAACGGATCCAAACTTTCCACGCCACCTGAACAACACCATTCAAAAACTTACTTCCTCTTATCCAAATGCCCGCATTCTTCTTTTTGGTGATTTTAACTACCTTGACATTGATTGGCAAAACATAACTAATGCTACATTATCATGTCATGCAGAAGCAAAAGACTTCCTCGATGTGTGTCTTAACTTTAACCTCGCCCAATTAGTCTCCCAACCAACCCGTGTTTCACGAGAATCAGCAAATATTCTCGACCTGATATTAACCGATTGCCCCGAGAGCCTATCATCCATTAGTTACCTTCCTGAGATTAGCGATCATAAAGTCATTCATGCTCTATTTTCATTTGCCTCGACCCAAAAACAGATGACTAATAAAACAATTGTCCTTTACGATAAGGGTAACTGTAGTGCAATATCTGAGGATCTCGGTAACTTTTTCCGTCAGTACGAATCTACATTTCACACACGCTCCGTTCATGACAACTGGTTGATCTTCAAAAACAAAGTAAATCACCTCTCCGATATCTTTATCCCGAAGATTACCTTTCGCACTAACCGCAATCAACCATGGTTCTCTGGGCAGTTAAAGAAACTAGAAAACAAAAAGAAGCGACTCTTTCGCACCGCCAAACACACTGACAAGCCTGCCACATGAGAAAAATACATCCAGGTTGAAAAATCTTATTTACTGTCCGTCCGCAAAGCCAAATACTCGTTTTTCCATGTTGACTTACCTAATCTGCTACTCAGGAACCCCAAGCAATTCTGGCAAGTTCTGAACCCCATGCATCCTTCCGATATCAGACTAACAAATGATTCGCATGAGGAACTCACTGACCATGATTGCGCAGAAATGTTCAACAAAGCATTTTCATCTGTCTTTACTGCTAAACTTGACACGCCCTCACAATCGCCATCCTTCAATTTAGAATCTTCCATGCCTGCTGTCACCTTCTTCGAAGAAGGCATTTCGTCTATAATTCACAAATTAAAACTTTCTTCATCAGCTGGTATGGATTCCATCAATTCGAAACTCCTCAAAAATGTGCAATCCACCTGTGCAGCATACTTATGTCTCATCTTTTCACAGTCACTCACCTCAGGAATCATGCCGGCTGACTGGAAAACGGGCAAGGTCGTTCCAGTCTACAAATCAGGTAACAGAAACTCACCATTGAACTACCGCCCCATTTCATTGACTAGTGTGCCTTGTAAAATCATGGAACACGTCATCTACTCACAAATCATCAACTTTTTCGACTCCAACGCATTCTTCCATCCTTCACAGCACGGATTTCGTAAGGGCCTCTCTTGCGAAACCCAATTAGCACAATTCGTTCATGACCTACACACTAGTCTCGACTGCAATATCCAAACCGACTCAATCTTTCTTGATTTCGCAAAAGCTTTTGACAAGGTTCCTCACCAGCGTTTGTTACTAAAACTTTCAAGGCTGAACTTACATCCTAACATTCTCAAGTGGCTTGAGGAATTCCTAACTAACCGCTCTCAATCTGTGTATGTTAATAGCCATCTCTCCAAACCCCTCCCAGTCACCTCAGGAGTCCCACAAGGGTCTGTTCTCGGTCCTCTTCTATTCCTAATATATATTAATGACTTACCATTGCATGTTTCCTGTAACATTCGCATGTTCGCTGACGATTGTGTAATCTATCGTACTATTATTAATTGTCATGACCATTACATCCTTCAGAGCGACCTTAACAATATACTAAATTGGTGTACCGTATGGCTAATGACTCTCAACCCCACTAAATGTAAACTCGTGTCCTTCTCTCGTCGTCACAATCTCTCTCGCTTTCAATATTCTATTTCAAATTCATCGATCGAATTAGTAGACTCGTACAAATATCTAGGAGTCACCCTCTCTTCTAATTTATCATGGCGCACCCATATTACTAACATCATTTCAGCATCGAACAAAACACTCGGTTTTCTTAAACGCCACCTCCGCCTCGCCCCACCTCATGTTAGATTACTCGCATATAAATCACTTATCAGACCAAAACTAGAATACGCATCTGCCATCTGGAGCCCGTGTCAAGCATACCTAATCACTGCATTGGAAGCCGTTCAAAATCGGGCCACCCGATTCATCCATTCTTCATATTCATATGATATCAGTATTTCACCCTTGAAAGCTGAATCCGGTCTATCACTTCTTTCTTATCGTCGCCGAATTGCTAGCCTTACCCTTTATCATAAGTTCTTTTATTCTTCTCTGAATCAAGCGCCGTATATCACAGCCGCATCACGCATTTCCCACCGCACCAGTCATCCATTTCATGTTGCCCGCGCGCCATCGCATACCACTACGTTTTCTGCTTCATTTTTCCTCAGAGCAGCTTCAGACTGGAACGGCCTGCCCTACGACATTGTCAACATTCCCTCATCATCTGCTTTCCAAGAACGTTTAACTGATCATCTGCAATGTTAATTGAATTATCACTGTTAATTTTTTTATTTGTAATCCCGCCCCTTATGTAACACCCCCTGAATGGGGGCCTTTAAGGAAATAAAACTGAACTGAACTGAACTAGAGTAGGTACTGAGTATGTGTTCGTGGCCGTGTGC
The DNA here is from genome assembly GCA_013339685.2 of Hyalomma asiaticum. Taxonomy (NCBI): domain Eukaryota; kingdom Metazoa; phylum Arthropoda; class Arachnida; order Ixodida; family Ixodidae; genus Hyalomma; species Hyalomma asiaticum. Next base: position 15,088 of record JABSTT010002981.1, read on the forward strand.
TTATTCTTTCACTTTTGCGAATTGCTCATAACTTTGTGAAGACAACCACCATGTATAAAAGGAGTAGCCTGCGCCACAGATGAACACCAACAACTCCTTAGATTACATTTAATAACAAAAGCTCCCATTCTGTCAATGGGCCCACAAAATAACAGTGCTAAGATAGAGGTGAGTTGCAAGAACACTTACCCCTGCTAGGCCAACTTGATCGTTTTTGTTAGGAAAACCATCTTTTCTTTCAAGCAACATTTCAAGACCTGCCAGCAAGGGAATTCTTCTAATTAGCGCCACACTCGTAATTAAATGAGAAGTGAGCGAGGAGGCAAGGAAATGTTTCATGTGCTAATGCTTCTGTGCAAACTGAACCTGTTTCATCAGTCTGCTCACTTTTTCGGCGGCTAGAACATTCTAGACTTTTGTCAACAACGCTGTCTCACGCAAAGGTGGTGGTTGATGAATTAATTGCTGTATGGCCCATAGGATTGGAAAGAAACATTGTGCAGCCATCAGCACGCTGAACTGGAACGCTACGAGCGGGCTCGACTGACACCAGTGCCATGAAGTGATGCGTACTAATGCCGAGATATCTCGGTGCGTTTGCAGCGGCCAACGATAGCCGGAGTCGTTGTTACAGGGCCGAGTTCAAGCTCCCCGGCGCGAAGTCGGTGAAGGGAACTACGGCAGTTTCGGTCGTTCCGTACGCAAGCAGGCACAGTGAAAGGATCAGAGTCGTGGTTGAAAAAACAAAACAACAAAATTTAATCTATAATGATAGGGCAGCGCAAATAATAAAAGGTAAACAACACTTCACTCAACTAACAATGAACAGCGATTAAACAGCTTGACAAAAATACTAAAGCGCGAGAACAACAAACAAATAGGAAAAATAAACTAACAACAGTAAGTAACAACAGTGAGAACAGAAATCTAATTTACAAAAGTTAACGAAAGTTCAAGGAGAAAGTTCATGGATAGAAACAGGTGGTGGCATACGTGCTGATGACCGGCAGCGTCGAAGGGTCCACGACGGTCTGGTGCGGCAGTCTGGTACGGCGATGGAGTTGCGGCGCTGATGTTCCCGGGGAGCTAGCGCTTGATGGCAAACCCGAGCAGTTTTAACTAACTCGAGCCGAAGTCCCGATGCCTACGTTGCAGACGGTAAGCGCACATCTCAACTAGGCGAAGCGGCTAAGGTTAGGTGGCCAGCCGATACAGAGCCACGCTAACAACTTCTAGAGCGATACGATGATCGGCTTCTACGCCGTGTAAGCCAAGCGACTAGAACCCCGTGCTCCTCAACGCTCCTCGCTTAAATACCCGCATGTTTTTCCCGATTCGCTGTCTTCGGAATCGGGGCGTGTTTTTGAGACAATTGTTCCACAACTTCATTTCTGGCTCCGCCCAAAATATCCCACTGGAGAGAGCGAGGACCAAACCCTTTCTCGTGGCCGCCGACGGGCCTCTTCCTTCTGCACCCCCGATTGACAGGTCATCAGCGTAACGGGGGGTGCCCTTCGCCGGTCAACAACGGTATGCATACTTGTCCCCTTCGGACACGGTGGCCGACGAGCAAACAATAGTGCACGCGCGCACGTGGCCAGTGCACGTCAAACGGCTGCCCGCTGTCTTGCCCCGTATTGTTGGTCCGAAGCACCGTTGTTCGGCCATCAAGAACCACGCCGGGGGGTCGCAGGAGAATGCTTCAAGTTCAAGCTTCCCCGCTCAGGGAGGCCATCATCTCCACGTCTTCTCCGAAAAGGCCGAGAACTTTCGACGTATTTGGAGAGCGGTTGAAGCGCTTTCTAAAATTGCACGTGCGGCCCTACCGTACATCTTCAGTTATATTTCACCACGAGGCAATGTCAATCCGTGACAGTCGTTGGCCGCTGTAAACGCACCGCTGGAGTTCAATGGCGGATTTGTGTCTCGCTTATGTGACAGCTTGTCTTACTGAGCTCGCGTGAGACCGCAGCGACATGCAAAATATGGCGAAACGGACTTGTCAAGTGAGCATACTCATTGAACTGATCAGAGACGAGTGAACGACAAGTCGATCAGTTAAATGGAGTCGAGTTCCAGCTAACGTCCGCCGCCGCCAACATTATCCCGGAAACAGCGTCCAACACTTCGCGGTTCTGGCGTTAGTTCAAGCCAGTTCAGGCAACGTTGTGAAGCGTTCGTGTCAGGCATGCTGACGACTGCTATCTCGGCTTTCCTAATGTGCATCCATTATGTAGTACATGAGCGACTGTGTATATTTCTTCCACGTAACTACAGCAACTATTCTCAAAAATGTAACAGGCTACCTCAGCCACAGAATCAGAACTGCGTCACTGCTGCGCCACCGGGCTCCTTAAGCGTGGCGGCGCTAAAAAAAAACATTTGATCTTTATCGGCGCCTTTCCAAAACTATGGTAGATTGTCGTAGTCAATCTTCATAGGTAACAAGTCTGCCGTGGTTGCATGTTCGATACCCATGGGAGGCGGGTTGTCTCGCTCAACACTGCCTCAGGTTTTCTTCATCTCAAGATGGCTATGCTTCAAGTAAAATCATGAGGACACCTAAGAAATTCATATAATGCGTAATAGGAAGTGCATTACTTGTCGTTGAATGTTCCTCTCGGGAGCCGCTTCCTCATGCTTCTCGCATTGACATGGTCTTAGGCGATGAACATTTTTTTAGCTGAAAGAGCTCGTTCGCAGACTTCACTGCGTTGTGGTAGCATTGTACGACGTTGACAGTTAAATGTACAATATATATATATATATATATATATATATATATATATATATATATATATATATATATATATATATATATATATATATATATATACATACATACACCGCCACGCGGTGACAATGTGGCGCGAATGTGGCGGTGACAATGCGGCGCGAATGCGCCACAGTAACACCGCCACGCGGTGGCGCCGAATGCGCGTTACAAATGTGGCTGCAATCGGGAACAAGAGCGCTGCGCCTTTCATGCCTGAATGCGTCCCCCGTTCTTCCCTCCTGGGGCGCGTTGCTGTGCAGCAGCACCACAGAGGCAATATCCAAACCACACATGGTACGCCACTGAAAGTGTCGTTAGTTTCGCCAGATATAAGCCGGCGCCACGGTTTACAATGCCTAATTGATGGATTGCTCTTTAAGATGTCTACGGACTCGGACAGCACTGGCGCGGCGGGCGGCACTCGTCTTCGCTGTCTCCCCCATTTTCGCCCCTTTCTCTTTTTCTTCTTTTCTCTTTTTTTCTTCTTTTCTTTTTTCCATCGCTCTCTCTCTCTCTGTGTGTGTGTGTGTGCGAGTTGCTTTTGCGTGACTTGCTCATCTTTTGTTGCAGTGAAGATGCCAGCAATCTTTTTATTATTATTTTTATTTTTTATTTTTATTATTTCCGTATATTTTCAACCCACTCATTCGCTTTCCCACCCTTGTCTTTCTCTCCTTACTACAAGGCAAAGTGTGTATATAAGGTCATACTGGCTTGTGGTTAACATGTCTTGAAAAAGGTCGGGCTCCGACCGAAACGTTGACTTAATAAAACGTCGTTCTCTAAGAGGCGTATCGTCAATTCTGTTATATATATATATATATATATATATATATATATATATATATATATATATATATATATATATATATATATATATATATATATGTAATGTAACATAACGTTACGCTCCAGCGTCCAACCTTGAAGAGAAAGTGGCAGAATTCTGTCAACAGCTAAAGTTACAAATGCAGACAGTACGTACTTATTGCATCGTAACCCCTACTAACCACTGATAAATTTATAGCTAAAAGTAGGCGGAAACGCGAGGCCTAGAGGGAAAGCACTATGGTATATATTCTTGGAAAGCGGAACATAGATGGACGCAGAATTCGCTCAAAAAAGAAAACTTCGCGGGTGAGCGCTATTTTTTCTTCAGATAGCATAGATACTGGGACGTGGACAAAGAAAACTCCCGATCAGTATGAAATATATTGACAACATGCCTGTGAAGGAGCAGTTGGTCGTCCAGCTGCCGTCCTAGGAAAAGAACTGGGCAAAAACAAAATCTTTTAGGATCATGCTTGTGAACAGGCCTTAAGAAGAAAGTGACGCATAGAGGAGATTAACCATGGCGAAAATAGGCTGATGTCTGAAGCAGGTAATTTTGCCAGTAATCGCAGAAAAATGTTTAGAGTAGCCCCCCACCACTGATCGCCACCTATTTTCTGGTTATGTTCATAAAGTGTTGCAGGGCCCCTTAAAATAGCGTAATTGAACTGAAAGGTTTGTAGTCTATAATCGGAATCAGGTTGCACAGGGCAAGGTAGGATGACGTTAGGATGAAGATCTCTTGCAGTGGGCTAAGTTAGGCTGAAAACGACGGAAGCGACGATGCTTAGATGACAGTGATGATGTGCCCTTACGTAACTTTGAATTTTCCTTTTGAAACCTGCATACTTATTTGAGAGCACATGCTCAGGTGTCCGTGCTTTAGTTTGACTCGTCGAGTTGGCTCTCTTTCCTTAGAAAGAAGAGTACTGCTTCTTGACTCTAACTGAGAGTTCAGAATTCTTACGCATAATTATTAGCCCTTACTGACATCAAGAGCCGGCGTTGTAAGTCCTTGGATCTGTTTAGGACTCTAGGTAGCGAAATGTGTTCATTTAGGAAACCTAGGCAAACCAAGTTCGGAATAACAGTGTCCATCAACAAAAAAAGTAAGAAAAATACAAAGATCCAATTTTTATATGCGCGAAAATGCCAACCTGTCGATAGGCCGATGACAATGCCAGTCATAACAGTACAGCGTAGAAGAAATTTAAAGGCATTTTCTTGGCGTCGCATCATAGTATCTGCAAAAGAAAGACAGATGCACGTAAGTTTCTTTACTTGAATGTAACGCCATAGCCTGCGAGCCTGGTGAGGACGCAACACGTATGCGGGTGTGCAGTATATCAACCTCCATTCTACGACTTCCATTAAGCATGACCATGTTCGATGGCGTCACCACTGCTTTCTGTCTTAAAACAGGGGGAATTCACTGTGGAAGTTAGGTAACCTACCTTTCGGGAGCCAATTTTAGGAGTGGACCAGGCTGTGTTTGAACGTGGGTCGACTCAATCGCTATTAGGGCAACGACAATTTAGGGGAGGAGCGACCCAAGTTTGTTAGTGGGTGCAGTCCTTAGTGAACCTTGGGACTGGGCCTTGACAGGTTTGACGCGTGATTGACGCGTGCTGTCCCTTGGTGACGTAGACTTTGGTACTATAGAGGAGGCTAATACCGGAGGCGTGGTTTTGCGCTTCAAGGGGCATATAACGCTTTCACCACATTAGTCTGAACGGTTTTGTAAAAACGAGTCATAGCCCCGCCACGGTGGTCTAGTGGCTACGGTACTCGGCTGCTGATCCGAGGGTCGCGTGATCGAATCCCGGCCGCGGCGGCTGCATTTCGATGGAGGCGAAATGTTGATGCCCGTGTGCTGTGCGATGTCAGTGCACGTTAAAGAACCCCAGGTGGTCGAAATTTCCGGAGACCTCCACTACGGCGTCTCTCATAACCAGAGCTGGCTTTGGGACGTTAAACCCCACAAATCAATAATCAAAAACGAGTCATATTTGTATGCCACATATAATTCTTGTGCAGTGCTGTCACTAAAAGATTTTTTCAACAGAGTTTTATGCAACCAAATATACAACCGTTGGTGAGAACCCTGGTTCCCTGCATAAAACGAGCGAAGCCCTCAGAAGATTCTTCTGGCGGAGGAAAACCTTGTTCTTGAACACATTTGGGAAGACCGTCAGGTAAGTTCACCAGTTCGTCTTGCGTTTTCTGGATTTTTCAGGCACGAGATATTACGAGCAGCAAGAAACTTCTTGGGTGCTCGTTTAAATTCTCCTCTGAGCCATTTAGGCACTTCGTATTTTTCGTTTCTTCTTTTGTTATGGTGGTAATAAAACGAATAGTAACTAAGTAAAAAGTACATAAACGTAATGAATAAGTAAGTTTTTCAAATGATTTCTGGGCTGCATTATCACTCGGATTCACCTTTTTGGGTCCAGATAAAAATATTGTACACTCGCTGCAAGCGCGAAGCACAAAAGGCAGTAGAAAGTGAGCAGCAACAAGTTTGTAGCTGACATCGGTCATTTGGCGGCATACACGGTGTGAGCAAATCGTATATAGCGTGCTAAGAACAAGAACAGGACAACGATAGAGGACAACGGCCGGCTCTATCTGGCATGAATGGGCGGTACGAGAAGTGGACTCTAGGGCATACTCAGCAGGGGGCAAGTAGAAGGATTAATCACGGTGCGCGAAGGCGACGAAAATTTCGACGAAATAATAAGGTGAAATGCGATCCAGTGGTCTAGTCGCCAGGACATGTCACGCACGAATTTCAGAAAAGGCTGTGCTGTATTTCAACAAAGGTGGTTGGCGGGCACGTACATTCCTAGCACATCAGTAAGGGTTCGGTTGAGACGTTCTGTCGAGTCTTTAGTCTGTGAATGGTGCACCGCTGCCACGTTGCGATGTGCAGTATACTCTGGGTTGCACAGAGCTAGTGAGACTAATAATTTCACATGAGGTAAGGGAAATGTCTTCGTAAATTCAGGCACAGATTTTCTGCATTTTGCCACGAACCAGACGCTGATGATGATACCTCATGTGATAACGACCTACCCAACGGCGCTGACACGTGAGCCGTGGGCTGGTGCACGCTCACCTTCAGTACTAGTGATATAATCTACTCCACCAATTCCGCTAGTGCACGGCGCGATACCCGGGCACAGCATCGTGTAAAATCGAAACAGAGGCCGACATTTAAGCGACACGACAGCACAATGTGCGCTGCAGTGAAAATACACGAGAGGGCACTGCGGTGCAGATGCGCCTTCCAGACCACACATTCTCTTTCTGGCATGGATGAAAACGAACGTTAACGCGCTCCCGCTCACGAAAGGCAACGCCGACGCCGACAAGCTGCTACTCCGGAGGCGAGGTCGCGCTATGCGGCGTCTAAACGGCAATAACGCCAAGCGGTCCCAAGTTGAGAGGTCGGGAAGCAGCGGCTCAACGTCTACGTCGACAACAAGCTGCTACCCCTAAGGCGAGGGCTCGGGAAGCGGCGGGTAAACGCCAGAAGCGTTGCCTACCGGAGATGGGAGGTGCCGATGCACGGTTAAAGCGGGTTTCCTCGACCGGAGCTTCGAGCACAGCTGCAAAGTGTGTGATTCACGGACCTCAAAGCTGTGATAATGAAGGGAAGATGGAATCCAGAACACAACACGACATAAGAGTTATGACAAATAAAGCATTGTATATACTGTACACACGAGTTGTCATTCATTTACATGGGCGAGTGCGCAATGTCACGGGTGAGTTACGGTAAGAACAATCCCCCTTGCTTCGCGCACTCGTCATGATTCACTTCGTGGAGATGCGTGAAGTTTTTCCTCCTCTGCCCTCTCCTACAGGCCAACGTAGCGTCACTATTGTCCCACACGAGTCGCGTAGGAGGGCGAGCCGTTCAACGCCCACGTGTTCCAGGACTGTCGATGATCTTGAAGTGACTGAAAAGTGTTGTATACTCCTAAATGTGTTTGATTTCTCTCACATTTATTTCGATGTGATGTAACAATATGTGTGATCATTATTTCTATAAGGTTTGAGTCTAGACACAGCAGAATAATGTTCATCTAAATATTGGTTATTTATAAATGTTATTTATAGGATATTTTGGTGATGTAGTTGCGAACGTTATATAAATATGTATATATTTTGTAAGGGCATATTTGATATCTTCAGTTAAGAGTGTTTTTCTTTGAGTAGCGCTTCAGCCTGACTGCTAAACGTTGTCTGAAGTGTATGCGGGGGCGGGGACCTTTGTTAGGCTCGCAAGCCTTTAGTCATCGCTGCCCTCTTGATTGCTGAAGGAATAAAGGCAATGAACACTGATGAGGCGCATGTCTGGCATGCAGACGTAGTTGCTCGTGCGGACGGGTCGTGCTGTCAAATATGTCTCATTCTAAAGGCGACGTCGTTTTTATTGATAGGGCGGCTGCTGCGCCTTCGGATGCCGGAAAGAATCCAGCGAAGGAACAGCTTTCCGCGATACCGCCCGGTGAGCGCTGCGGGATAAGAACAAAAAAGGTTGACACGCTGACTGCAAAGGTAGGAGTTCAAAGCGGCATTGTCGACGCAGTTATGAGAAATGCATTTCTATCTCTCATACTAAACGTGCCGATGTTTGCACTATTCACTTGCCGTTTTAACGTTGTAGATATCTCACACTTAACTGAGCTCGTTGGCGTTGGACCTTATAACACGTGCGTAACCTGTAGTGCGTTTCTATCAGCATAGCGTGATCAAGTTATACATAAGCTACGCGCGTACTGGCTCGAATTCCTTCTATGGTTTGTACGCTTATAGGTTTGCTCACGCATGCTGACTACAATTGACAAGCATGCGCCGAACGTGCGATTGCGGATCTGTGAAATTATAGCACAGAGGGCCTAGTAATCATGTCGCACGTAACGTGTCTGAGTGTTTACGTGTTAGCACATAAACGCTCAGAAATTACAGGGCTACTACGCAGCACAGTTATTGTGACAAGCAATGGGACTTGAGCATAAACAGTTACCTAGGTTTGAAAGCCAGGTGTCCGTTTTTGCTGAGTGCCCGTCGTTACGAGAAAATAGCTTTATTTACCTTTCTATCGCTGGCGGTAAGCAGGTGGATTTGCGATATAGGGGTGAATATGCAAAGCTTGCCTTCTGAGCCGAGTTAAGGAGCGCGTCTTGAATGACGTGTGATCAGGGTTGCTGGCGATGGAGGCGGGGAGGTGACTACCTTGGGACGACGTCTTCAGCATGTACGAGCTGAAGCACATGTTGGTTTGGCGGAACGACACGTGAACTTTTAAGCGATCATCGACGTTGGATGAAATGTAACGAGTTATCAAGAACAGGATGCACTTCAACTGAGGATTCGATTAAAATATTTTATGGAAAAGGCACAAGCGGGCCTACTTCCTTCTGACGGAAGGAATAGGTATGTCAAGTAACACTGGAAGTGCGAGAATAATTAATAACAGTAATGCTAGAGTAATTGGCAAGAGTGAAGCGAGCTGAGCGATTTTGGATGACTTTTAGTGCGTTAACAAGTGCTGCAGTCTGGGGGCCCCAGAGTGACGAAGTGTACTCAAGTTTAAACCTGACTAAAGTTTTATAGAGAAGTTCCATGGAAGCCGGAGCCAAGGAAAAGTTGCGACGTAAGAACCAGCGAGTCCGGTTCGGTTCCTCACGTAGCTAATGCGCGTATTCCATGACAGATTGTTATCTATGTGGGCACCTAGGTATTGTAAGTATTGGCAGACAACAACTGAAAAATAGTAGTAGAATGAAGAGATAGCGGGACAGTACACTCGGAAGCTGTTCGAGAGGTCCTTATCATTTTGCATTTATAAAAGTTCATATTCATGGACCAGAGTGAATACCAAGAAGCGATGCTGTCAAGGTCAGATTCAAGCTGAGAACAATCACGAGGCGTTGCGCGGTAGGGGGAGGTCATCGGCAAATAGCTTGATTGTCCATGAAATGCTTTTGGGAAAGTCGTTGATGTAGATGGGAACAGTAAGGCCAGTAAGAGAACAAGGGCGGAACGTTGCGGCACACCGGATGCGACAGAAGAATCGCGTGAGTTATGACCATTGGCCGTGATATGCTGGGTTCTATTGGATAAGAAGCACTGCTTTCATTTTAAAATGTTCTTGTCAATATTGAGCATGCTTCGTTTTAGCAGAAGCAGTCGGTGGGAAATAGTATAAAAAGCTGGCGACGAAACAGCGCGAACAGAGGGACGACGATGAATAAACACGCATCTCATCACAGCGTCGTCCCTGTGTTCGCGCTGTTTCCTAACCAACGACGCTCGACCAACTAGCCTGCAAGTTCATCCTATTAGTATAAAAAGGCCTTTTGAAAAACAAGAAAAATGCAGTCGATGATGGAACCCGTGTCGGAAGACGAAAACTAACAGCCAGTAAACAGAAGTAGCTCAATTTCGCATGAGCAGCGCTTCGCGAAACCCTTCTGGCTGTTCTGAAAGGAACTATAATGTTCGAGAAATGCAATTAGATTGCAATAGATGATATGTTCGTGACGCTTACACGATGTACTAGTCAAAGTGATGCGTCTGTAGTTGAAAAAAAATTGTTCAGGTCACTTGCTTTAGGGACAGGAATCACCTTCTCCGCCTTCGATTCATATGTCAACGTAGCACGTGCAATGACTGTGAAAGAAGCTGCGAAAAACAACCAAGCAAAAATTCGATGAACCTGTGTTCTCAGTCATTGCGGTACCAGATGGTATCGTACAGCTGCGGTGCTCCAGGACGCTGAAGGAATTACCCAGCACGTCCACCATGTAGCTTCCTATCACTCGGTTCTGATGGTGTAATTGAACAGGTGTTTCTTTTTGCATGCTTCATTGTATATCAAATAAGGTCGTCCTATGGTTTATGATGCATTTTGCGCACGTTTTCCACTTTTTTTTTTCACTGATTATATTGTAGGCACTGATTCGGACTTCGTCTTCATCACCTGTACAAAACCATCATCAGTCATTGGCTCGTGTGCCTTCTTTGTCGGCGCCATCTTGACTTAACGGAATAAACCGTTACCTGAACCGTGGCATTTCAAGTGGTGGATGTGCTGGAAGTGATGAACAATATCTCCAAAAGATTATCCTGCTCGGCATCCTGTATAAATTTAGCAATGGTTTATGGGAATAAAGAGTTGGAAGTTGGCGCCACTGTGTGTTTTGTCTTATCTGTGTCCCGTTGTTTTAGCGCCATAACTCTCCTCCAAGCCACAAGGAACGAAGAACTCAAGCGACTAGATTAATTGAAGCAGGTCGCTTCACTCGCAACAGGCTGAGCACAGACCACACGAACGTCAACGTATTCTTTGTGACACACCTACACTGGCCCATAGCTGGTGCCAATGTGCTCCGGCATAACAGCAATATTTTTTTCAAAATTGGGGGTGATTCCATCCGTGCCAAGTGCTGTTGTTTTCATTTTAAATGTGAGGTTAAAAATCCCGAATTGGTGAATGATGATTGCTTGGTTGGCTTCCATAAAAACAAGAAGGTCAAGCTAGCACGCCCTACGCATACGATTGGCTCTCTACACGCTTAGGGTGTCGTCAGTGGTCACACCGGACGTGTTGTTCGGCGCCTAGGGAAACACTTCGTAGGTGTGGTCGCAACGGTCCTGGATGGACAAGTTCTCGCCAATTAACTTATCTCCCGCTGCCACCTTGTGTTCGATTTGCTAAAAATAGACTTAGTCGTGCACGCCTGCCAGCAACGTGACTCTGTCTAGCTACCCCGATACTCCTCTACGACGCCCTTTTTCGTCTCGTTAATTTCATCTACGTTCGCACCTCGTATGAATGTCGTTCTTGTCTTACGCGTGCTTTCTTATCCCATCACCTTGGTGTTTTTAGGTGTCGTTTGCTGTTCTCGAGGTTCCAAGAGAGGAATTCTCGTTTGGAATGCACACATACTTACCATTACTTGTGTCATGGAACAGGTATATGATGACTGACCTCAGTACAAGCAGGGTCCCTCAGTATATTTGAGGGACCATGGTACAAGTTACTGCACTATAACACTTACCGCCGAAAATCGTTCAAAATCGCCTCACCTCTATAAAAGAATTGCTGTGTCACCAGTTGACGACGCCTAATGTCCGCAAATGCGAGGCACTATTTCGCTCTCTCAGCCAGCTACGGTACTCTTATATTCTCCGTGACATTATGATCAATTTCGTTCAGCCACATGCGTCGAAGTCAGCGTTTCAGAACCTCTGCTGATGTATAGTGTCTGTATTTTTTTGCCGCTCTGACGGTGCTATTTCTGCCTATTGTATTGCTTCTGACGTGTACTCCCCCTCCGTCATTGCCCTAACATGCTGCACTATGTACAAAAAATGAAATAAATAAGTAAATAAACGAATAAATTCCACATGTGCGTATGCTCATCGGTGTACAGGCTTCTGCAAACAACACCTGCAGTTCCATATCGCCATTTACGTCACGCTCTCCCTCGCAGAAGAATTCCTAACTCGCGGATCACTATCACGCCGAAGCTTGAATGCACTTTAGTTACACGCAGCGCGTATTCAAAATGTTCCTTTACAGTTAACATGGAGTTCTGCCGACTCAATTTTCTCGTATACAAGCGTCGGTGCTAAAAGCCGAAATCCACCCAATCCGCGTTTGTACTCTGCCATCTAACTTACGTCTACCATGATTAGTAGGATCCGACACTACAGCCACCGCCCAAGTAATTAACGGGCGTACGCAATCGCGTCGCCGATGCCGTTGGAGCTGCCCAGCTCTGCGCTCGTACTATTTCCCCAACATCATTTTAAGTGTGCGGCACTTTAGGGGCCGGTATGTCGACGTTTGATATCTCGTGTCGCTTGCCACAGAAGAGGGAAAAGCCGACCCATTTTTGTTCTCGACCCACAACTCACTGATACATATAGTGATTACGCGAAGAGCAATAAGGAACGAAAGAAAGAAAGAATGCCTGCCTCGTCTCGTCCGTCTTCTGTCAGTATCCGGTTATCGAGAACGGAAAATGGCTGCGGCTCAGCTCAGCTAGGGCCGCTTGTGCGAGCGAAAGCTTCATGTGCTGCGTTGCTCAGCCAGGTTGGACTCGTATAGAAAACCACGTGTCTTGCATTGTTTTGCATGGTTTATTCACGGTTTGGCTTTACGGCAGGAAATACTGTTCCATGGTCGACGCAGCTTGCCGTTTACTTCGCTGCGAACGAGCACACAACTCTAGCACAGATGGACCAGCGTCCTCAGTCACTACTTCCATCGCGCGACCATGCTACAACGGCTGAACAGAAGCAAGGCAGCAGAGACGGAGCGCTGCCAGCGAAGCCCACACACACACACACACACACACACACACACACACACACACACACACACACACACACACACACACACACACACACACACACACACACGCACGCACGCACGCACGCACGCACGCACGCACACACACACACACACACACACGCACGCACGCACGCACGCACACACACACACACATGCGCGCATTCGCACGGCGGCGGAGCGTGCCTAGTCAAGGGGCATCTGATACTTTCTCTTTGATCTTTTCTACCCATGCCATGCGCACAGAGTAACACCTGGTAGTCACTGCTAATACTAATAGTGTGTGTGACAGTGCTCGTCTTTGCCAATGTTTATATATTTATTTGCAAATATTGCCCTACGCTCCTGCCTTCCTCCCTCCTGTTATATGCCTAAGTTGGCGTTCAGATACGTGCGAAGAAAGACGTAGTCCTCACTTCTGTCTTTTCGTTGCGGGCGTTGACACCTTCTGATGTGCACATCTACTGAGGGTGCGCTAGCAGACCTATAGTGATCGATACCTCGTCTTGTCAATCGGCAGTAGCAACGACCTAAGCTTTGATGCGCAGCTCAATTCCTCGGGCTGCAGACACACGAACTCAAGCATTCCTCTGATACCTATTCTTGAAGCCCGCAAGGGTGCTGTAGTCACTATGGCCCATCAGGCCCATTTTGTGGTGTCGCGCAATACACAAGGTAAGAGTCAGACACTTCTTGTGAATTTGCCCTGCTCTTCGCATAGCTCTAAAACAGAGGGACAATAACTTATGGCTATACTAATCGACGACAGAAATGCGCTTTTGTATTTCATAAGTGGCAGAATAAATACTTTATATGAGTGAAAATTTACAGTTTGCGCAGAATTTATTTCTTTTCTTGCTATGACGTGCGACACGTTTGTTCTGTGAACGCTTTCTTCGCAGTTTCAGATGTTCCACAGGCCAGTTGAAAACCGCAGTTGTAGAGTCGGTCATTGCCAGAATGGAGATTGCGTTGATTATAAATTAGTGGATTGCAGCATCTATTGGGCGTAACGTCTTGACAAATAGCCGTTTAATGAAACGTAGGAATTTATTTGTAATAAGCCAGCGGATGTAAGCCATTAGTATTACGCACCATCACTAAACGATGATTGCGCTGTAGGTTCCATAAGGAAGTCTTCAGTTTGGGTAGCAAACCATGATGATGATGATGATTGGTTCGTTTCGGAAAGGACGCTAATTTCTGCAGCCCGCGTAGGGAGCACGGCTAAGCGTCCGTGGGGGTTGGGGAAAGGGAGTGAAAGAATTAGAGAGGAGAGAAAGGCCGTAGTGGAGGGCTCCGGAAATTTAGACCACCTGGGGTTCTTTAACGTGCACTGACAACGCACAGCACACGGGCCTCTGGCATTTTCACCTCCATCGAAAATGCGACCGCCGCGGCCGGGATCGAACCCGCGTTTTTTGGGTGGCAGCCGAGTACCGTAACCACTACACCACCGCGGCGGACCGGGTAGCAAACCAGAGGCTAATATCTGGTTAACATCCCTGCCTTTCCTCTCTCTCTCTTTCTTAATGGGAACACCGAGAGTGGACTCCTCTTAAGCACACCGGAAAGCCGCGGTACAGCCGTGTTAACTGTACACCCGCCAGCCATTGTCGCCACTTGAAAAAAAATGGCCTACTTCGCACTAGATTTTAATTCTGCTGACAATAAGAAGGAAGACTTCTCGAAGCATTTATTTTTTATTATAATACGTATGCAGCTTGCCATACAAATGATGTTTCCAACAAGAAGAAGCACGCCGATAAAATTCACTTTCCGTTTTCGTTATTACAGAGACACATTTGCCATAAGCATTTTGATGAAGGGTATAAAATTTACACGCTGCGCGAGAATAGCACAGCAACTCGTCACACGCCATGAAAAAAAAAAAAAAACTTCAGTCCTTTCTACTACAGGCATAAAAATATAGAAAACCTCAAATTGTAACAAAAGGCACAGTTGGACAGTTAAAGTTCCTTTGGCTGTGCCAAGGGAACTTTAAGTACGTTAGGAGGGCGCATTTTGCGCCTTTAAACAACTGTAACATATGCCGGTTCGTACAGTTTTCTATTTCAACAGAAACATTAGAAAAGCACGCGAGCTCAGAGAAACATGCCATAACGACTGAGGCAGCTTACCATGCGATCGTAAATCCACACTTGTGGCGTTCACTGTATAATATCTTTTGTAACGCTAGTTCTTGCGGGATACCTGCGCTGCGCATACGGAATGTATAATGGAATTGGAAGTATTTTATAGAAGAAACTTCGACTCTAGGATGTGCTTTCATATGGAACATTTAAGGGCGAACGTATACTGGCATTATTGCTTTGTTTTCATGGTCAGAGGATCAATCAGAAGTGGCAGCCCGTAGTTTCATCGCCTTTCCAGAGAGCAGAGTAAATCAGAGAGCAGACAAAGGCTGCACATATCCTAGTCGCGATTAACCGAAAAATATGGACCCGAGAAGGCCACATAGTGAGGACAAATAACCGATGTTCAATTAAAGCGAAAGAATAGATGCCCAGAGCGTGAATTCACGGTCGTGGACGATAGAAGGTATGACGGGGGGATGAAATTAAGATATTTGAAAGAATATAATGGAATTAGCTGGCTAGGACACGCCAGCTGTAGAGGCAGTTTCCGTTTATTGCCGTTTATTATGCCGCCACCGTACTGCCACCGCAAAGAACAAGACGCAGGAAATTGATGCCATGTCTCTCGATATCGAGCCAGAGCGGATATGAGAATGAGAATGTGTGTGTGTGTGCGTGTGTGTGTGCGAGTGAATGTGTGAGATAGAGAGATAGACAGAGAGAGAGAGAGAGAGAGAGAGAGAGAGAGAGAGAGAGAGAGAGAGAGAGAGAGAGAGAGAGAACATTTATTGAAACAAGATGAGGGATTTGCTGGTACGGTGAAGCCCTTAGTTCTGGGCCCCTTGGCTGGCGCCACTCCGCGTGCTCGCTTCTGCGGCGGTGAACAGGTCAGCGCAGTCTCCTACGTGGAATGCGAGAGTGAAGGAATAGGGGGTAGCCTGGTGGATTTGGACATTCCCACGCCCAGTGATACACTGTGCCCGACGCTCCACATTTAGGGACGACATGAGGGATGTTCTATGAGGCGGAATTAGTGAAGGGTGAAAAGACAGCGGAAGCAATTGCTCTGTAGCTGTCGGCACGCAAAGGCTACCTCCCGGTTAAGAGAACTGTGCGGCGGGCGAAGTGTACCTCCAGCTTTCTCCATATTATGAGAGTGAGTTTCACAGAAATTTTTCCGACGTGTTTGTGGTTAGAGAGTAAGCATGCGATGCTTTTAAGTGCGCCACAATTGTTAGCCGAATGATGATTTCGGGACCCTTTGCCAATCCACCAGTGGAGGGTAGCCGAACGGACGCCTTTTGGTTAACCTTCCTGCCTTTCTGTTTCCTCCTTCGTCCTCACGCTCCATGGCGACGAAAAATAAACGCGACATGGAACGTCATCGAGTTGAGGTATTATAAGAAAGGACAGTGACATGAAAGGCAACAACGATGAGCAAAAATTGTAGTGGCTGTTTTCTGCGGATTTTCAAAGCAAACTAAATTTGCTTTACTTAGTTATTGAGAAACAGTTATTAATAAACAGAACCATAGTGCTCTTTTCTAACGCTGATCTAACACTTAGTCCAAAAGACGTGTTTTGCCAGCAAGACGGTGACGCCTGTATATTCAAACACGCGGCATTTGTGTACAGAAAACCGAAAATCATGTGTAAATGTATCGAAAAGAAGTGGTAAGAAATGTAGCACCATGACAGTTAAGCAGCAATCAAAGGTAGCTTATCGTTGAAATTCAACTATGCTGCGGGATCTGTATACGACTTATGAACGAGCGAGAAATTTTAAAGCGATTGGTATGACTGGTCCCGGCGACAAAGCATGTAGACGTCAACTAAACACAAGATTTCGTGTGTCTATATACTGGAATGGTAATGCGAAACTGAACGTTTGTATAGGCGAAGCTAATCAGATTGAAATGCTTAGGGTAGTATATCTAGAAGAGAGTGGTTGATTCTTGTGGCGTTCTTGACTATACTATCCATTCTGTGCGGCGTCGTCGTCCGCTCCTCCATCATAACGGCTCCACCTTGTGCCGTCTGCAGTGACAACAGTCGACTCAAATCTTCACTATATGACCTCCCCTCAAATGTAAAACTATAGTGTAAGAGGAAGGCAGTACACTCGTACCTGCAGTCGAATTTGCGGAGCAATTGGATGAAAGTAAGGCTTGCCAACTGCGAGTTGCATTCAGTAATGAATGCAACTCCCTGAAGAGGAGAGTGTATAACAGCTGCATCTTACCGGTACTCACCTACGGGGTAGAAACTTGGAGGCTTAATAAAAGTGTTCAGCTTAAATCTAGGACGACGCATCGAACAATGAAACGGAAAATGGTAGGTGTAACCTTAAGGGGCAAGAAGAGAGCGGAGTGAATCAGGGAAGAAGCGCGTGTTAAGGACATATTAATAAAAATTAAGAAGAAGAAATGGGCGTGGGCAGGGCATGTAATGCGAAGGCAAGACAACCG
>JABSTT010002982.1:0-34778 GCA_013339685.2 Hyalomma asiaticum
GACGAACTACAAAACATGATTGATGACCTGCCCAGGGAAAGTATTAATACTGGATTATAAATGAATAGGCAAAAGACCAAAGTTATGCTCAATAGCCTAGCTAAGGAACAGGAATTTAAAATAAGAAATGGACCCTCACAATGTGCAAACGAATATGTATACCTGGGTCGGTTAATAACAGGAACTCCTACCCATGAAAAAGGAATTCTCCGTAGAATAAGGATGGGCTGGAGCGCATTCGGGAGGCATTACGAAATCATGACTGGAAACTTGCCGCTTTCACTAAAGCGAAAAGTATTCAATCACTGCATTCTCCCAGTACTAAGGTACAGTGCAGAAACGTGGAGGATAACGAAAGAACTAGAGATGAAACTAAGGAGCACGCAACGAGCAATGCAAAGAAAAATGATAGGGGTAACGCTAAGAGATAAAAAAAACGAGCGGGATGGATCAGAGGACAGAGCAGTAGCCGATATTATTTTATCAATTAAAAGAAAGAAGTGGACCTGGGCAGGACATGTCATGAGGAGGAAAGATAACAGATGGACAGTAAGAGCGACAGAATGGATACCTAGAGAGGGAAAACGCAACAGAGTCAGGCAAAAGGTTAGATGGAGCGATGAAATTAAAGTTTGCAGCCATAAAGTGGAACCAACTCACTCAGGATAGGGTGGAGTGGAAATCGTTGGGAGAGACCTTCGTCCTGCAGTGGACCTAAACAGGCTGATGATGATGATGATGATGATGCTGCTGTTTCACCCAGGCCTATAAATACTGGAACAAGGTTCCCCGATACGTCGTAATCATTTCCTGTCCTAAAGATCTTCCCTCAGGATTTGTAGCCCTTTTATAATGGTTTAGTAGTTTAATTGACAGTTCTGTATATATTAGTTTTGTTTTGTTCTCAAAATTTTAAACCACTTGTGACTCTTGTTTTGTTGCTATTCATGGTGGTGCACAGCTTATGTCGGTGTGGAGAATTCGAACTACATGATCAGCTGATGACCTTACCGATGAACTATACAACGTGGCACTATTTTTTTTTCTTATGGCGTCCTAAGGAGTACGCTTGGTCTGTTCAATTTGTACAGCTGCCCCACTTTTACGCAACGACATTGATGTGTGGGGAATAAATAAATAAATAATAAATAAAGTGCCGCACATGCATCATTTCATCGGACACCAGCCAAGAAATGATGTCTCCAAGCAAAAATGACGTATGTCACACATGAAAGGCTCGCAGCAGCACAACAGCACAACCCAAGCAGCTAAAACATGCGCACGTGCTACTGAGCGTGGCTCTAGTTCTTATGAGATCAATACATAGTAGAATCGATACTCAAAAGGACAGAAAGTTGAGCGAGTTGGTAAGGGCCCATAGTCAAAAGAAGAGGCGTGCAATACACGGACACAAGGGGAGAAGTGAACAAGGAGCGCCACGCCACGGTGGTCTAGGGGTTATGGCACTCGGCTGTAGATCCGAAGGTCTCGGGATGGAATCCCGGCCGCGGTGGCTGCATTTCGATGGAGGCGAAATGTTGAGGCCCGTGTGCTGTGCGATGTCATTGCACGTTAAAGAACCCCAAGTGGTCAAAATTTCCGGAGACCTCCGTTACGGCGTCTCTCAAAATCAGAGCTGGTTTTGGGACGTTAAACCCCAGAAATCAAATCAAATGAACAATAAGGTAACAAATAGACCGATTTACACTTAGAACACAAAGCTCCCTTTCGTTATGCGAATAAGAATGAACAATAAATAAACCATACCTGCACGTGCTCCTTGAACGTTCGCCCCGATCTTTTCGACACTCCAACTGTATTGTCTGATGGAGCATAAGTCATACAGTGGACAAAACGCAGGCATGGGATGTTCAGTTTACCTTGTATTCGGTCTGTTTAAACATCGGGGGCTGCCGTAGCCAGGAAGCAATCTATAATTTACCATCGGCACCAATTGCAACAGAATCTAGATGACACATGTGGTACAGGTGTTCCGTGATTTTCGAATGTCAAGTGAAAGATCTCTACAGTGTGTCCAGCCGTCAGAACAACCCCTTCTTGCTGTTCAGGCTGGCTCAGCCCAAGCGAAAGACTGTTATCCCTTCCACGTCGTCGGTCTCGTCCCGCGCGCTTTCCTGCGCCCCTGCTGGCGCCTGGGGTCGTTTCGCCATAATTACAGCCTTTTCGTCGACCCCTTTCGTCACAGCGGGAGGGCTACGTTTTCCCGTTTTCGGCGGACCTTGTCGCCGCATTACCGGAGGCCGGCAGCGTGTCGAGCAGAAAACGCGGCGTCGGAACGGTCGCTTGCTCCACGACTCTGAGAATCCTGCAATTTCGGACCCAAGCAAGCCGGGAGGGTCCGTGCGAACATAGCCGCCGATGTCTTCCCAGCGATCTTCAATTGGTTGTTTGACAAGAGACCAAATCGCTATTTATGACCGTGCCACCCTTTTCTTAACAGGCCCCAGCTGACTCGGTCGTGCTGGTTGGCCCTGTAGTTTTGCTCTCCAAACGCTCGTGGTTTATGCTTCCGGCTGCTAAGTGTGTTTAGCCCACGCACAGCTACGTTGATCGAGACCCTGCCTGCCTGCCTGCTAACCACATCACGTGACCTTGACTTCACAACAGGGTGTAACTATAGCCTCCGTAGTACAACTTTTGCCGCTGCTCGTCTGCTTCGCCGAGTGGTCTCCTGCTTCAAAAATGCCATTGACGCCGAGGTCCACACATGGGAGCCGTAACCGCATTTCAGAACCAATGCTCTGAGCAGCATAAGTCGGCAGTGTGAGAGAGCACTCACTCACCCTAATTTTTCCAGGACGCGCACTCACTCCCACTTACCTCCACTCACACTCATCTTCACTCACTCAGACTCACTCGCACTCACCTACACTCACACTCACTCACCGTCACTCACTCGCGCTCACTTCCACTTACACTCACTGGCATTCACTCGCACTCCCCTCCACTCACACTCAAAGGCACTCACTCGCACTCACCTCCACTCACACTCACTGCCACTCACCTACACTCACACTCACAGGCACTCATTCGCACTCGCACTCACCTCCACTCACTAGCACTCATTCGCACTAGCACTCATTCGCACTTGCACTCACTTCCACTCACACTCACTCGCACTCACCTGCACTCACACTCACTGGCATGGCACTCACTCGCACGCTCACTCGCACTCACTGGCACTCACTGGCACTCGCACTCACCTCCACTCACACTCACTGGCACTCACTCGCACTCGCACTCACGCCTTTGAAATGAGTACGAGTGAGTGCGAGTGAGTACGCCGACCTATGCTGGATACGCTTCGACGTCATCCAAGTGGGCATTGATCCGGTTGAGAGAGGCGCGTTCCATCAACTTGCCGACACATGACGTAAGAGATATCGGCCGAAGGTTGGGGAGATCTGGGGTTTTGCCGGGTTTCGGGATGAGAACCATATTTGCTTTTTTCATTTGCTCGGGGATGGATCCTTTGTTCTAGCACTGATTGATGTACTTGGTCAATTCGCAGACTCCTTGTCCAAGTTACGAATGGTCTTATTAGTTACGCCATACGGTCCCGGGGCGAGCCTGCTGTCTAACTTTTGGAGAACAGCCCAGGTTTCCGCCTCGTCAAAGTCTCTGTCCCGAGAGGGGTTCGGTTCTCCCGTGTATGGACCGTGTTGAACGGCTGGGTTCAGCGGGGCGTACATGTCGCAGGGTTCGGAGAGGATTTCTTCCTTGTCCTTTGCGTACATGTGTATTATTTTGCGCATGGTTCCCCTGTGTATTACCTCGTCCTTGGTAGGGTCGAGCAGGTGCCGGAGTAGGCGCCAGGTGTGAGCGGTGTGAATCCGTCCATCCATTGCGTTGCACATCTCACCCAGTGCTGTTTGCTAAGAGTTCTGCAGTGTTCTATTAAATGCGAAGCATTTCTTAGCGAACTTCGGCGAGTTTGAGCGTATCTATCTATCTATCTATCTATCTATCTATCTATCTATCTATCTATCTATCTATCTATCTATCTATCTATCTATCTATCTATCTAGCCGCCTACGATTTTGTGCCGTCTTGGCCGTTTCGCTAATCGGATGTTTACGAAAATTGGTATGCCCCATTGTGACTACATGACGAACACAAATGACAGGTCATAACATGAAAATCATGACATGCATGTCATGAGCGACATGATTTACATGCCACAGTCTTGGTGCTCTCCTGGCCGTTTCGCTAATCGGATGTTTACGAAAACTGGTATGCCACATCGTGACTACATGACGAACATAAATGACAGGTCATAACATGAAAATCATGACATGCATGTCATGAGCGGCATGATTTACATGCCACGGTCTTGGTGATCTCCTGGCCGTTTCGCTAATCGGATGTTTACGAATACTGGTATGCCTCCTCATGACTACATGACGAACACAAATGACAGGTCATAACATGAAAATCATGATATGCATGTCATGAACGGCATGATTTACATGCCACGGTTTTAGGGCTCTCCTGGCCGTTTCGCTAATGGGATGTATGCGAAAATTGGTATGGCACAACATGACTGCCTGACGAACATAAATGGCAGGTCATAACATGAAAATAATGATACGCATTATCATGACTGGCACCATTTATATGCCACGGTCTTAGTGCTCTCCTAGCCGTTTCGCTAATGGGATGTATGCGAAAATTGGTATGGCACAACATGACTGCCCGACGAACATAAATGGCAGGTCATAACATGAAAATCATGATATGCGTGTCATGACCGGCATGATTTACATGTCACAGTCTTGGTGCTCTCCTGGTCGTCTCGTTAATGGGTTGTATACAAATTTGTATCCCACAATATGACTGCACGGCGAACATAAATGACAAGTCATAACATGAAGATCATGACATGCATGTCATGAATGACATGGTTTACATGCCACGCGTTTCGTTAATGGGACGTATACACAAATTGGCATGCCACAACATGACTGCATCACAAATATAAATGACAGGTCATAACGCGAAAATCATGACATGCGTGTCATGAGTGACATGATTTACATGCGACGGTCTTGGTGCTCTCCTGGCCGTTTCGTTTATGGGATGTATACGAAAATTGGTATGCCACGACATGACTGCATGGCGAACATGACTGAGGGGTCACAACATGAAAATCATGATATGCATGTCATGGGCGACATGATTTACACGCCACGCGTTTCGTTAACGGGATGTATACGAAAATTGGCATACCACTGCATCATGAACGTAAATGACAGGTCGTAACATGAAAATCATGACATCCATGTCATGGGCGACATGATTTACATGCCATGGCCTTCGTGCTCTCTTGGCCGTTTCGTTAGTGGGATGTGTAGGAAAATTGGTATGCAATAATATTACTGCATGACGAACATAAATGACAGGTCATAACACGAAAAGCATAACATGCATGTCATGGGCGGCATGATTTACATGCCAGGCGTTTCGTTAATGGGATGTATACCAAAATTGCTATGGCACAACACGACAGCATGATGAACGTAAATGACAGGTCATAACATTAGAATCATGACACGCGTGTCATGACCGGCATGATTTACATGCCATGGTCCTGGCGCTATACTGCCGTTTGGTTAATGGGATGGCTCCGTCTACTGACCAGAGGGCGCTACGTAGCTCTCGTCGGACGGCTCAGTCGCTCACGGTGGAAACCGAGGCGACAGCGACGCGTGCGTTTCTTCGCTGCTTTCCGGGCGTGCTGCGAACCACACGAACGCTCGCGGCGTCGCCCTTTGGAACAGTTTGCCGCAGGTTTGGAGCGCGCGTCTCAAAGGAAATAAAACGAAAGAAGGTGGGACGGGCGGTCGCTGCTGCTATAGAGTTGCAGACGCTCATCGCGTTCTCGTATTTCTCTGTCACAGTCTGCCCAATTTTGCTTCTTCTCTCCGCCAGGCAGCGCATTCTGGCGCTGATGTCGCACATGGAAAACTCGACTGCACGGAGCCTATACGAAAATTGCTTTGGCACAACATGACTGCATGATGATCATAAATGACAGGTGATAACATGAAAATCGTGACATGCATGCCATTAGCGGCATGATCTACATGCCACTCGTTTCTTTAAAGGGATGTATACCAAAATTGCTATGGCACAACACGACTGCATGACGAACGTAAATGACAAGTCATAACGTGAGAATCATGACATACGTGTATGAGCGGCATGGTTTACATGCCACAGTCATGGTGCTCTTGCGGCCGTTTCGTTAACTTCATATGTACCAAACTCGGTATAGCGAGACAACAATGCAAATTCATTTTACGTACCTTATGCGTGCTTCGCATTTCCTTGATTCCCACTGCACGCGGGATCTGCCAATCTTTTTGTTTGTTGAGCAATGCTATGCGCTTCGTTAGCTGCCTGTTGTGTCTTTGCTTCAGCCACCTGGCCTGCACTGAGTGTTTAGCCTCCCACATGTGCACCAAACGACTGTCTATCTTCTCGACGGGGAGTTCTGGCGTCACAGATTTTGTTACGTCTTTGACACCAGCCATCACTTTTTCGAGCCACTGCTGAATGTCTGTGATGGGGTCGTGTGTCATTTCGGCTCTATTCTTATGGAACTGATCCCACTCTGTCCATTTGAATGTTTGTTTTGTTCCATCTCTATAGCATCCGATAGTTTTGTTTCAAGAATTATGTGGTTGCTACCAAGGTCACTGAACGTGTTTTTCCAGGTGGCTCCTCTCGTGTTCTTGATTAGTATTAAGTCGGGTGTGGTGTCTCTTGCTAGTCCTGTTCCCACTCTGGTGGGGGAGCTGGGATCAGTGATAATTGTCAGGCCCGTCTCCTGTATGTCCTGCCACAAATTCTTGCCTTTCGATCTCGTGTAAGCGTAGCCCGACGCCCCGTACGGGGCGCGTTAAAGGGTCCCTGAAACGCTTTTTTGACATTGCGTCACTGATTAGGCAACACAATTCTTAAATCATTCACGCCATAAATAAAGCGAAGCACCATGCGCTAAGGCAGCTATGAGCTTATTTCTGTCGCCTTCCTCCTTACCACTGCTGTTCCTCCTGAACTCGATCAGCTGCGGAGTGCGCGCTAGCGACGACAGCGCCTCCCGCGGCAGCCGCTCTGCCGAGCCTCCCGTAGCAGCATAGCGCCCCGATATCCTCACTGAGGTAGCCCGCCTCGGCAGTGCTATACGCCTGGTGCACCGCCTATAGAGGCGCCACTGATGGCCACCTAGCGGGCGCCGCCGACAGTACTCTCGGGAGGCCGAGCAGACGACAACGCTTTTTGCAGCGCTGGGAGGCATGGGCATGGCCGAGGAACGCGGCTGCGATTTCCCCTTCGTTCGCGTGCCGGACACCTACTGTTGCGGTGACAGTTGCAGGAAAGAATCGGGCCTCTGTGAAAGTGGGCACGCGCGTGCCGTTAACACAATTTAGGACAAACCAGTCCGCATATAATTGTCAGGTGCATCCCGCCGACCACCGTGAAAAAGTCCAGTTGCGAAGTGGAGCTCGTGCGAAGTAGTCGCCTTGTATTTCCTTCTTTTTTTTAAATTGCACCGTTGCCCCATTGCCGTCTCTGTACCTTAATATCTGTACCTTAATAATAAACACACATAATTTGAGCAGAGTGGTAATTCAAACAATGAAGCAAACAATACGTGATGCTGGCGTGCGTTATGTAGCGATCTTGATAGCACTGATTACATACGTGACATAATCGCATAATAATTGACATAAAAGTCACCTTATGAAGCGCAACTGAGAGATTGTTAATGAACCTGCGTACACTCCTCATGGATATCGCCAAACTTGCCAGCGGATAAAACCATTTAGCGCCGCGTTCGTCGAACTACCCTACCTGCTGCAGTCGTCAAAACTTGCAATTTTCTGAGCGACCTTCTTGAAAGCGCACAAAGCTGCGTGAGAATTTTTGTGTTTTGGATGCTGAGTAAAGAGAAGGCGCATGATATATTGAAAAGCGGCGAAGGGTTGGTCAAGTTAATTGGGAGCGACAGCAAGGCTGGGGCTCGCTCTATCGTCAAGATGTATGTAGAAACATGTAAACACTAAACAGCTACTGAATTTCTTCGTCACTTTACGGAGATTTCGTCATATATGCGTCTTCTGTGGGCCTGCAGTGCACCACATTGTTTTAGAGCTTTATGTGCCTATGCAAGTATTGCCATTATCATGGTGGTTTGCGGTCCAGCATCTTCCCATTATTCCGTATATGAAATGCTCAGCACGCACCAAAGCTATATTTAGTCTTGTGTTGGTTTCAAACTTTCTTCATGCTCTTTCGTCCGTGTGTTCTGCGTGCTTCTACTTTTCAAGATGGTGTATGAACATGCCCGAACTGCCACTGTTGTAACATAAATTTTTTTCTTCTAGTAACAGTGGTGGGGCACACGCATACCGAGCACACATGAGTTTCTTGTCTTATTAGAGCTGGTGTAACTCGTAAAATAGGGCAAGACTTCTGTGTGAGCACTTTAAACGTACAAGCAGGCTTTTGTTTACACTCCTCCCCCTTAAAACTTAGCCAGGTGGGTAGCCCCCCTCCATTTTCGTTAACGCCATGGGTAACACCCCTGCGAAACGCCATGGGTAACAACCCTGCGAAATCAAAATTCTGGTTAAACGCCTACGTACAGGAAGAGGTCGTGTTTGGATGGCTTTTGTTATTCGACATCCCTTGAAGCTTCGGCCACCCCACACATGCAAAGAAAGTTGCTTATTTCGCTGCGACAACGCGAACTAAACGGCGAACGCGAACAAAGTCGTAGGAAGCTACGGCGCACGGCTGCCTACTCTCCCGCGAATACTTAGCAGGGTCGCCACCAGTAGCGCTTCCGTCGGCTTGCACGAGGCGTATAGTCGCGGACAACTTTTCTTGGCAATGAAGGGAAAGCTACGGGGGCGGAGCTACTGCACATGTACCCCTCCGCGATGTAGTCCGGTTCGCGCGCGTTTAGCATTTCTTAGCGAACTTCGGCGAGTTTGAGCGTATCTATCTATCTATCTATCTATCTATATCTATCTATCTATCTATCTATCTATCTATATATCTATCTATCTATCTATCTATCTAGCCGCCTACGATTTTGTGCCGTTGGCCGTTTCGCTAATCGGATGTTTACGAAAATGGTATGCCCCATTGTGACTACATGACGAACACAAATGACAGGTCATAACATGAAAATCATGACATGCATGTCATGAGCGACATGATTTACATGCCACAGTCTTGGTGCTCTCCTGGCCGTTTCGCTAATCGGAGTTTACGAAAACTGGTATGCCACATCGTGACTACATGACGAACATAATGACAGGTCATAACATGAAAATCATGACATGCATGTCATGAGCGGCATGATTTACATGCCACGGTCTTGGTGATCTCCTGGCCGTTTCGCTAATCGGATGTTTACGAATACTGTATGCCTCCTCATGACTACATGACGAACACAAATGACAGGTCATAACATGAAAATCATGATATGCATGTCATGAACGGCATGATTTACATGCCACGTTTTAGGGCTCTCCTGGCCGTTTCGCTAATGGGATGTATGCGAAAATTGGTATGGCACAACATGACGCCTGACGAACTAAATGGCAGGTCATAACATGAAAATAATGATACGCATTATCATGACTGGCACCATTTATATGCCACGGTCTTAGTGCTCTCCTAGCCGTTTCGCTAATGGGATGTATGCGAAAATTGGTATGGCACAACATGACTGCCCGACGAACATAAATGGCAGGTCATAACATGAAAATCATGATATGCGTGTCATGACCGGCATGATTACATGTCACAGTCTTGGTGCTCTCCTGGTCGTCTCGTTAATGGGTGTATACAAATTTGTCCCCACAATATGACTGCACGGCGAACATAAATGACAAGTCATAACATGAAGATCATGACATGCATGTCATGAATGACATGGTTTACATGCCACGCGTTTCGTTAATGGGACGTATACACAAATGGCATGCCAAACATGACTGCATCACAAATATAAATGACAGGTCATAACGCGAAAATCATGACATGCGTGTCATGAGTGACATGATTTACGCGACGGTCTTGGTGCTCTCCTGGCCGTTTCGTTTATGGGATGTATACGAAAATTGGTATGCCACGACATGACTGCATGGCGAACATGACTGAGGGGTCACACATGAAAATCATGATATGCATGTCATGGGCGACATGATTTACACGCCACGCGTTTCGTTAACGGGATGTATACGAAAATTGGCATACACTGCATCATGAACGTAAATGACAGGTCGTAACATGAAAATCATGACATCCATGTCATGGGCGACATGATTACATGCCATGGCCTTCGTGCTCTCTTGGCCGTTTCGTTAGTGGGATGTGTAGGAAAATTGGTATGCAATAATATTACTGCATGACGAACATAATGAAGGTCATAACACGAAAAGCATAACATGCATGTCATGGGCGGCATGATTTACATGCCCGGCGTTTCGTTAATGGGATGTATACCAAAATTGCTATGGCACAACACGACAGCATGATGAACGTAAATGACAGGTCATAACATTAGAATCATGACACGCGTGTCATGACCGGCATGATTTACATGCCATGGTCCTGGCGCTATACTGCCGTTTGGTTAATGGGATGGCTCCGTCTACTGACCAGAGGGCGCTACGTAGCTCTCGTCGGACGGTCAGTCGCTCACGGTGGAAACCGAGGCGACAGCGACGCGTGCGTTTCTTCGCTGCTTTCCGGGCGTGCTGCGAACCACACGAACGCTCGCGGCGTCGCCCTTTGGAACAGTTTGCCGCAGGTTTGGAGCGCGCGTCAAAGGAAATAAAACGAAAGAAGTGGGACGGGCGGGTCGCTGCTGCTATAGAGTTGCAGACGCTCATCGCGTTCTCGTATTTCTCTGTCACAGTCTGCCCAATTTTGCTTCTTCTCTCCGCCAGGCAGCGCATCTGGCGCTGATGGCGCACATGGAAAACTCGACTGCACGGAGCCTATACGAAAATTGCTTTGGCACAACATGACTTGCATGATCATAATGACAGGTGATAACATGAAAATCGTGACATGCTGCCATTAGCGGCATGATCTACATGCCACTCGTTTCTTTAAAGGGATGTATACCAAAATTGCTAGGGCACAAACACGACTGCATGACGAACGTAAATGACAAGTCATAACGTGAGAATCATGACATACGTGTATGAGCGGCATGGTTTACATGCCACAGTCATGGTGCTCTTGCGGCCGTTTCGTTAACTTCATATGTACCAAACTCGGTATAGCGAGACACAATGCAAATTCATTTTACGTACCTTATGCGTGCTTCGCATTTCCTGATTCCCACTGCACGCGGGATCTGCAATCTTTTTGTTGTTGAGCAATGCTATGCGCTTCGTTAGCTGCCTGTTGTGTCTTTGCTTCAGCCACCTGGCCTGCACTGAGTGTTTAGCCTCCCACATGTGCACCAAACGACTGTCTATCTTCTCGACGGGGAGTTCTGGCGTCACAGATTTTGTTACGTCTTTGACACCAGCCATCACTTTTTCGAGCCACTGCTGAATGTCTGTGATGGGTCGTGTGTCATTTCGCTCTTATCTTATGGAACTGATCCCACTCTGTCCATTTGAATGTTTGTTTTGTTCCATCTCTATAGCATCGATAGTTTTTGTTTCAAGAATTATGTGTTGCTACCAAGGTCACTGAACGTGTTTTTCCAGGTGGCTCCTCTCGTGGTCTTGATTAGTATTAAGTCGGTGTGGTGTCTTTGCTAGTCCTGTTCCCACTCTGGTGGGGGAGCTGGGATCAGTGATAATTGTCAGGCCCGTCTCCTGTATGTCCTGCCACAAATTCTTGCCTTTCGATCTCGTGTAAGCGTAGCCCGACGCCCCGTACGGGCGCGTTAAGGGTCCCTGAAACGCTTTTTTGACATTGCGTCACTGATTAGCAACACAATTCTTAAATCATTCACGCCATAAATAAAGCGAAGCACCATGCGCTAAGGCAGCTATGAGCTTATTTCTGTCGCCTTCCTCCTTACCACTGCTGTTCCTCCTGAACTCGATCAGCTGCGGAGTGCGCGCTAGCGACGACAGCGCCTCCCGCGGCAGCCGCTCTGCCGAGCCTCCGTAGCAGCATAGCGCCCCGATATCCTCACTGAGGTAGCCCGCCTCGGCAGTGCTATACGCTGGTGCACCGCCTATAGAGGCCGCACTGATGGCCACCTAGCGGGCGCCGCCGACAGTACTCGGGAGGCCGAGCAGACGACAACGCTTTTTGCAGCGCTGGGAGGCATGGGCATGGCCGAGGAACGCGGCTGCGATTCCCCTTCGTTCGCGTGCCGGACACCTACTGTTGCGGTGACAGTTGCAGGAAAGATCGGGCCTCTGTGAAAGTGGGCACGCGCGTGCCGTTAACACAATTTAGGACAACCAGTCCGATATAATACTCTGGAACGCTTGCCGAGACGCTGCGCCCGGTCACGAGCTCAGAGCGCGATTAACCTGCTTCGTTCTCCTCGTCTTCGCCCGATCGTTCCAAATGCTGATATTCTAATACCGCCTCATTTCTGCTAATTCTCTAGAAGCACGGAAGTAGTTCACAGATTTCTTAGTGGAGCCCCTGGCATAAAACACCTTCGTGTTAAAATAGCAGCAATACCGGAGATTCGCGCTTCTCTAAGGGAAACCGCGACGGAGACCAATCCGCCTTTTGCATGTCTGTGTGGCGCCCTCTCGCGGACACGGGCCTGTACAGTGTCGAGCCGGATCTGCCGGATCTACAGGCAGTGTTTCTGTGTAGCACAACATGGTCGGGCAGCGACACACATAGTAAGCTTCGCGCTTATTTTCAATTTAAAACGCTGTACTCACTTCTGGGAGGCCTCGCAGGTTTTGTGAACTGCAACAGCGAAAAGAAAGGCCGCCCGTGAGAAAGCCTTTGGTGGTCTACAAACGGAAAAAAAAATGCCGCCCGAACGCGAAGTCAAAGCAAACACCGCTCACTTCCCATATGTCCATTCAGATGAGGGGCGAAATCCGATTTGTTCGAGACGACCTTCGTAGAGGCACGTCGCGTCAAGGCGTATGCACTTCAATCCGTGAGAGCCCGCGGACCTGCCTCCCACAACACCATAAATACAGAAAGCTCTGTTGACTCTTTTGCAGTTTTTTGTTACTTGGGTCCCCATTTTCCGTCTCCCCTCGCGAAAATAAGCGATTCTTCTTGGTGCACTGTAAGTTCACCGACATGCTTTTCTCTTCAATGCGCGGAAGTTGGTCCACGCTGAGTGCCGGAACGCGGCATGAAAGCACCAGGGATCCACATCTGTGGGACACCCATGCCTGAGGTACCACAGGCGCAGTAACAACCAAAGCCCCTCAAGAACAAGTTTGCAGGGCTGTGGCCGAGGTCACGCTTTCTGATAAACTGCTAAAAGACGCGGGGACACCTTTTGCTGACTCTTTGTATTTTGTGTTATTTGTTATTTTATTGCCTTCCCTTGTCCCCTTTCCGTTCCCTCCTTCGAAAATGAACCAGTCGTCTTGGTGCGCTGAAAGTGAACGGATGCGTCGTCTCTTTTGCAACTCGGTGAAGTTTCTCTCCGAATAAGCATACAGAGAGATAGCTAGAGCTCAATCCGCGTTTCTACCACAGCGCTTTTAAAGTCATGAAGCACCTGCATACCTGGCCGCCGTCACGAAGGAATGTACAACGAGACCAGGATCCAAGCGAGGAGCAGCTGGAAGAATTAATCGCAGGAAGTGAATCGCGGTGTCATCTTACAACAACGAACGACGAATAATTCGGCGATGACGTGTATGTGCGCGATAGAATGTTGAATGAGTTGAACAACGCTTCACCTAACAGAATTATCCGAAGCATTCGTCCTTCATCGCTGAGAAGTGGTGCTATGTTCATGCTGTCAAAAGGAATACAAGAGGCGACGTGCAGGCACCCTATGCCTAGCCGGGTCAGTTTTCTTTATTGTGAAGTTCCGAGTGACCATACGTATAGTGCCGGACCTGTCAAATAGGCAACGTTATCCGGCCTACATTGTACTATGACGTGAGAGAACCTCACGCTACCAAAATTGTGTGTGAGCATGGCGTACCGGCATAGCTGGCGCCGAGTGTCATTACTTTCACTAGTGGGTGCACCGTTTCTCATTCCGCGCCGCCTGCATCGTCTGCTACGAAGCCGCACAGGTCGCTCGCACCGGTTGCGGCGCATGCGCACTCGGGCCATGCAAAGGGCGTCGTGCAGAAAAAATGGCAGATCCCACGGGCCGTCGGAGTCAAGGAAATGCGAAGCACCCATCAGGAACGTAAGATGGATCTGCATTCTTGTCTGGCTGGACCGATTTGGGTACATACGAAGTTGAAGAAACTGCCGCAAGAACAGCAAGACTGTGACATGTAATCCTTTATTTCGATCCATTTATCTGATTCGTGATCGACCTGCATAGTTATTACTGTGGAATGCTTTCTTTTCATATCCGTTAAGAAAAGACCGAGCATGATGTGCGCACAATGTAGCGTTTATTGTCGCTGCGCATTACGGTAGCGGACGTGGTGACGACGCATACGTGCACCTGCTCAGTACCCCTGCCCTCGGCAGCACAAGCAAGTTTGTTGTCGAATTAGGTTGCAGAGGCTCTTTTTTTATCCAATGCAGGCCAAATGATGGCACTGGACAACCTTTAGTGAAGAATACCGGCTGACTTCTCAAGTTAACGATGAAATAAGCGCGATGTACGTCGCCCACAGTAGCACGCTTCCCGACAATACAGCGAGCACGCGCTGTCGTAGCAGACGACGCGGTTCCAGGCTGCATGCGTCGCGCGTCTGCGCCTGCGCGAGCAGCCGCCGCTGGCCGACAACAGCGCTCGCCGCATCAGCCGCATCGCGTTGCAAGGCGCTCCGAGATTTCCCCTAAGTGTGAAACAGACTGTACATCACAAATGTGTGATGAGGCATGTTTTCTTTCTGTACAATTTCCCCATGTAACAATGAAAATAAGATATTTTGTACCGTGCTACCACTGCTTCCTACTGTGTTTAATTCAGAAAAGCGGTTAGGCTTAATAGTGAAAACAATCACAACACTGATCGCATAATTTTATCGTACTCACATGAGCAAATTTTGTTTTGCATGAATACATTGAGGATCATTGAGGATTGTTTTTCAGTAATATGGTTGCGATCCGCTAGTTATACGTCTCTATACACTAAAATGCAACGTCGAAGCTTAACTAAAGACGACGTAGATGGACATTTAACAGCCAGGTAAATAGTGTCAAAAGCGCTGCTGTCAAACTGAAAACAAGACAGAGCTTAACGAGGCGTCCCAAATCTCGGAAGACAATATTGCAGGTCTGACCATCCGCTAGTCGCGCTGGTAGTAGCTGGGCCGCATGGCCCTACGGGAGTGTTCGCTCTTACGTAAGTATGTTTCTCTATGACCCAACCGCGACTTATGCTCGGTGCCTCATGGGGAGGACTAGGCCCGCATAGTTGACGGACGGCTGGAGGTGTTCGGATGCGGTGACCTCACTGATTTATTCGGTACCTGATCTCCATTTGCAGGCATTACAGCAGGAAGGGGGCGGGGGGAGGATATACATCACTAAATCAACAGTCATTCATTTCTGCACACTGTAGGGGTTCTTCTACTAATAACTACTGCTAGCAACCCCCCTGCAGTGGGTTCGAGCACTCGACGAACAAAGAATGTGGCAGCGGCGTCCGCGCACTCGCTATCTCAGCCATGCATCGCCGCGCTGCCGCGCGCGCCAGCCCGCGGCCTGTCTCGAGGCAGGACAGCACGAACCGTCGCACGCGGCGAAGGAGGAGAACATTAGGCGCAACTCTCCATGCATGGTGATTTAATAAACACGTTAAATGAAAGAAATAATACAAGGCACACACAGACGTAGCTGCTGTGCTATGAGAACTACAACTAAGATGGCGGCGGCGCCGCTCATGGAAACTCGCGCATGGGCAGATCACGAGGTGAGATCGGTCTATTACCGAAACGGCCAGGAGAGCACCGAGACCGTAGCAGGTAAAGAATGCCCCTCATGACATGCATGTCATGGTTTTCACGTTATGACCTGTCATTCATGCTCATCGTGCTGCCATGTTGCGGCATACGAATTTTCGTATATATCCCATTAACGAAACGGCCAGGAGAGCACAAAATGGTAGGCTGATAGATAGATAGATAGATAGATAGATAGATAGATAGATAGATAGATAGATAGATAGATAGATAGATAGATAGATAGATAGATAGAGTCGCCGAAGTTCGCTAAGAAAGGCTTCGCATTTAAAAAGCGGCGGAGAACGGGAGGACGCGAAAAGGGCGAGGAGGGAGAGAGGAGATCGCGTACGCGACGGCGAGTACAAAGTGTAGCGGTACTTTACCAGGATTTAAGGGTTTTAGTACGGTCAAGCACCACAGATCTCATTGCCATCATATATTTCGCGTAGAAGGAACTATGCCTTGAAAGTTCGCGAACTTCTTTTTAAAGGTGACACTTTGCGTCATTCATTTTTTGTAGGACCACGTGGAATTCTCTTCCGTCAAACATTGTTGAATTACAAAGTAATGATGACTTTTACCGCGCATTGTGTTGTGGGGACCTGGTCCCGCTCGACACCATGTTTTCCTAGGAATGCCCCCGCATCCCCTTCTCCCAGCTGGACGGAGCGGCGGCCGATCACTGCGAGGGGCCGCCCGCTTCGCTCCATGTGGCTTTAACTAGGCTGCCATTGGACAGCGACTAATTTCTAGAATATTCGCCTGTTTCTGGTTTTGGCGATGCTGGAGAGAACACGCTGAGTCTCGAGGCGGTGCGTACGCGCTCTTGCGGCTCTCCGGGCGACGAGGCCTCGTTGCCGGGACCGCGCGTCGTCTCGCGCTCCAGCGACCCACGGCAGCGGCCGGCGATCTGCGCCCATCTACGTACGTTCCTTTGTTTCTATTTTGCTTTTCTTGGGGCGCGGTCGCGGGTACGCTGGCCGGGGATTAGGCGGTTCCTTCCTTGCATGGTTTCATGTACTTTTGTGTGTTATTGTGTGTTCGCGTGTTGTTCATTGTTACTGTCCTTTGTTCGTGTTCGTGTGTGTTCACGTGTTCTTTTTCGTTGTCCTTTATATGTAATTAGATCTTGATTCGGCCTTGTATTATTTCTTTCATTTAACGTGTTTATTAAATCACCATGCATGGAGAGTTGCGCCTAATGTTCTCCTCCTTCGCCGCGTGCGACGGTTCGTGCTGTCCTGCCTCGAGACAGGCCGCGGGCTGGCGCGCGCGGCAGCGCGGCGATGCATGGCTGAGATAGCGAGTGCGCGGACGCCGCTGCCACATTCTTTGTTCGTCGAGTGCTCGAACCCACTGCAGGGGGGTTGCTAGCAGTAGTTATTAGTAGAAGAACCCCTACAGTGTGCAGAAATGAATGACTGTTGATTTAGTGATGTATATACCCTCCCCCCGCCCCCTTCCCTGCTGTAATGCCTGCAAATGGAGATGCAGGTACCGAATAAATCAGTGAAGGTCACCGCATCCGAACAACCTCCAGCCGTCCGTCAACTATGCGGGCCTAGTCCTCCCCATGAGGCACCGAGCATAAGTCGCGGTTGGGTCATAGAGAAACATACTTACGTAAAGAGCGAACACTCCCGTAGGGCCATGCGGCCCAGCTACTACCAGCGCGACTAGCGGATGGTCAGACCTGCAATATTGTCTTCCGAGATTTGGGACGCCTCGTTAAGCTCTGTCTTGTTTTCAGTTTTGACAGCAGCGCTTTTGACACTAGTTTACCTGGCTGTTAAAATGTCCATCTACGTCGTCTTTAGTTAAGCTTCGACGTTGCATTTTAGTGTATAGAGACGTATAAACTAGCGGATCGCAACCATATTACTGAAAAACAATCCTCAATGATCCTCAATGTATTCATGCAAAACAAAATTTGCTCATGTGAGTACGATAAAATTATGCGATCAGTGTTGTGATTGTTTTCACTATTAAGCCTAAACCGCTTTTCTGAATTAAACACAGTAGGAAGCAGTGGTAGCACGGTACAAAATATCTTATTTTTCATTGTTTACATGGGGAAATTGTACAGAAAGAAAACATGCCTCATCACACATTTGTGATGTACAGTCTGTTTCACACTTAGGGGAAATCTCGGAGCGCCTTGCAACGCGATGCGGCCATGATGCGGCGAGCGCTGTTGTCGGCCAGCGGCGGCTGCTCGCGCAGGCGCAGACGCGCGACGCATGCAGCCTGGAACCGCGTCGTCTGCTACGACAGCGCGTGCTCGCTGTATTGTCGGGAAGCGTGCTACTGTGGGCGACGTACATCGCGCTTATTTCATCGTTAACTTGAGAAGTCAGCCGGTATTCTTCACTAAAGGTTGTCCAGTGCCATCATTTGGGCCTGCATTGGATAAAAAAAAGAGCCTCTGCAAACCTAATTCGACAACAAACTTGCTTTGTGCTGCCGGAGGGCAGGGGTACTGAGCAGGTGCACGTATGCGTCGTCACCACGTCCGCTACCGTAATGCGCAGCGACAATAAACGCTACATTGTGCGCACATCATGCTCGGTCTTTTCTTAACGGATATGAAAAGAAAGCATTCCACAGTAATAACTATGCAGGTCGATCACGAATCAGATAAATGGATCGAAATAAAGGAACGCTTTAGGTTACGAAATTAAGAGGGATGTAGCTCTTTTAGACAGCATCGCAGTGAGACGAGACAGGCCGTCTCCGTCGGCGCGAAATGCACGAGTCGCACTCCCAACTTCGCTTAGTCATGTCGGGTCACGTCCTCAGAGGCAGCCATGAGAGCGCTCATTCTTAGCGGAAGCAAAGCGTAAAGGGACTGAGTGAGCTATGTGTCCCGTGAGAGCGTGGCCCACTCGTTGACGATGTTAGGATTCTTGGTGATTCGGCTCTCTTCAAAATGCGTGAGATAAAAAGGATCAAATGATATTGAAATGACACAACGCAATAGCACCGCATTCCATCGGCCATTGGCGAGGCTAGAACCACACCACTGTGTAGATATACGGGATTCAAGGATGCTTTGAGTAAAACTGGTGCATTGTTTATTCTCGAAGCGCATTACGGTAGCAGACGCGGTGACGAAGCATACGTGCACCCGCTCAGTACCCTTGCCCTCCGGCAGCACAAAGCAAGTGTGTTGTCAAATTAGGTTTGCAGAGTTCTTTTCTTGCCAATGCATGCCCAAAAGTATGGCGCCGTACAACCTTTAGTGAAGAATACCGGCTGACTTCTCACGTTAACGATGAAATCAGCGCGATGTACGTCGCACACAGCAGCACGCTTCCTGACAATACAGCGAGCACGCGCTGTCGTAGCATATGCCGCGGTTCAAGGCTGAACGCATCGCGCCTCTGCGCCTGCGCGAGCAGCCGCCGCTGACCGACTCCAGCGCTCGCCGCATCATGGCCGCATCGCGTTGCAAG
The DNA here is from genome assembly GCA_013339685.2 of Hyalomma asiaticum. NCBI lineage: Eukaryota > Metazoa > Arthropoda > Arachnida > Ixodida > Ixodidae > Hyalomma > Hyalomma asiaticum. The sequence continues at coordinate 19,550 of JABSTT010002982.1, forward strand.
GTGCTCCGAGATTTCCCCTAAGTGTGAAACAGACTGTATACATCATATTACAAAAGGGAGCAAGAAATATGAATGATAAAGCACAGAACACCAAGTAAAAAACAACACAGAAAAAAGCACAGAGATGCTCCGTCTATCTGGTCTAAAACATCCGTGAGAGTCTCAACAAGAATGATTTAGTAATGACGGCAACGCGTCAAGTACAACTCACTCTTACGAAGAAGCGCGGGGGGCACCGAAGCACGTATTGTATGCTACGCGCGCAAAAAGCACTCCACCAGCATCTATAAACACCTCGTTAACGATGTTGAACGCAAGAAACTGCCGATTAATTTTGCAGACAAAAGGAAGCAACTTACCTCAGCAGGGAACCGGCGTGTTGAAAACAGCTGCGATGTGGGCGTAACCTGCGACACGTGACCAGAGCAGCTGGCGCCGCCGCGTCAACGTTTCTATGGAGATGGGACCGACGGGGCGTCACAGGAGGGACGTCATAGAGAAATATGTGACCCGTCGATGCAGCCCACTGGAGGGATCATAAGCTGTCTATCTTTGAAGCAAAGTAGAAGCAGCCATCGCTACGCCATCTGGCGGGTGGCCAGACCCTCAATTTCTCGGCCGCGAAGCGGCCCTGGTGGCTACTCTTTATGTAGTATGTTTCTCCATGGATGGGTCGCCGAAGGATCGCGTGACGCCCGGTGGTTCGAGAACCATGTTGGCCGAATCTCCACCAGGAGCCTGTCGTGTTTCGGTGACGAACGACACCGCATTGAACAGGAACGGGAAAATACCGCCCCTTTATTTATTCGCTCGGTCATATATAAACATGTGTGTATATAGCGGGCACGCGCAAGGCACTGCCCGGCAGGGGTGGCATGACAAGAAGTTGAGTTAACAAGATAGCGCAAGCACGATTATGCCACATCTCCCCGCTCAAGACAGATCAACTTTCGACAACAAGAACAAAAAGATAAACCTAGTAATGGGAACCATCTCGCGTTACATTCACAAATATCGAACCGAGTTCAAACAGCCAAAACACAAAGGAAACATACTGCACTACGTTAAGAAATACCGTAACGGTCTGGTTTCGTTCCGATCCCACCAAATTGTGTGACATATTCGACTGGAACCCGCGCTAATGAAACGTTACTCCGATCTTCTGGTCACTCACATTGGAGGGCTTGAGAGTTAGGCTGGTCGATAGTTTCTGGTTTTTCTTCAGGCAAGGGGGGGGGGGGGGGGGGGTGAAGCTTGTATGACTCGTCTTAGGATTTTGGAACTCTGCTTGGCGTTTGCTTGACTAGCGTTTTCCTGTTGCGTTCTATCTGAACGCCGCTTTCCATATCAACGACACACGACCGCGGCCTTTTAACCCGCCGACAGAGGACGCCTTCCCGCCTGAAGTCCTTGACCCAGACGGTGTCACCAGGCGCCAATGGGACAAGGTGGCGAGCAGCGTGGCGGCGATTATAACTTTGTCTTTGCCGGTCCCGGACAACCGCATCTTTTTTCCGCACCTTTCAGGTTGGGCGCTTTTGGTATCAACCTGTTTGGTTGGAGAGACAGGGTGGTTCGAAGCCGCCGCCCCATGAGTAGCTGACACCAGCTCCGCTGGTGTCTTGCCTAGTGGTCCCGGGGTGTCCCTGTAGGCTAACACAGCCCAATAAGGATCATGAGACTTTAGCAGTAGCCCTTTCACCGTTTTCACCACTCGTTCAACGTCCTCATCGTATGCAGCAGCGTACGTACCTGGGCATCGTGAGTTCGCTCGTTAAAGGGATACTGAAGCGGTTTTAAATTTTCAAAATAAATGTCGGAATCCGCGACCTTTTATAACATACCTACGGTAGTTTTTCCGCGATATTTAATTAAACAACAGCGATATGAGCGCCCAAACTTGGTCTGAGGGAACGCCCCACGGCGAGCGCGGAGAGTAGGTGAGGAGGATGACAGAGAGTGAAACGCGGAGGAGTGACGTCATCGTGAGGGCGAGCAGGGTAGCTGCATTGGTTTGCGCCTTTCGTTTGCGCACAGCCCAGTGTCAGTAGAGGAGCTTAGATGGTTTCTGGGCACCGCACTGCTTTTTTGTCATGCTTGGAGATTTTTCCGGTAGCAAGTTCTCTGGTTATGTCACAATATTGCCTTTGCTGCGGCCTATGTACTGATTTGACGAAGTGGACTTGCCATACCGAGCTTCTATGCGTCCTTCAGCGGCGACATCTACTTTTGCGGAGCAGCAGCATTTGACAAATTCTCTCAAGATTAGATATCCACTGAGTGGGTCATTGCTGTTAGGAAAGAGAGGAATCTCAGTCCTACACGAGCAAGTATGCTATGTTCGAGGCGCCTTCTAGAGAGCGACTACGTACAAAAACAGTCTCGAATATAATCGGTACGCTCGTTGATGAAGTTGTACAACACTGAACCACTACGCGGCCCCTTTTGTGTATCCGTATATAGAGGATCTCGCCGCAAGAAAAACGGCGGGGCAACCGCTTCACGTTTCCAGAGACAGATCTTCGACCGGTTCTCACCACTCCGATCCCGTGGCCTACCTCGTCCGACCAATTAAGTGACTATATTATATATATATATATATATATATATATATCAAACCATTCCTGAGGTCGAGAACCGTAGCAGAAAAATGCAGGGACACCGGCTGTGCTGTTCTTTTTTTTTCGTTCGCATGACAGCGACATTGAGGAAGTCAAAAACTAGGCACACATATCGACGCACAACATGAAAATTTGAGTTAATCATGTTGCAAATGTACGCGCTGATGAGTTTTTGCCGGATTGAAAACAGCGTTAGTCGCACCGTCTACCTAGCTATGCCCGCGTCGTATTCTTGGGCTGTCAGCGAGGCCTTCATGACGGCGCGCTCTTCCGGTGTGCTTGTCGCACGTGAAGGGGTGCTCTTGTTTAATTATGTTTATGCGAAACGAAAGAGAGTCATGAAAAGTTTCTTGTGTTGTAGTTCTTGTCTAGAATGCGAGGTCTTGTGAGTGTATGTACCACATCATGAGCGCTGTTCCTGGGCAGAACCTACATGCTGCTCACTCGATCGGATGCTTCATCGCATATTTCTTTAATTACGGTGTGTGGCACATGCTCGAACACACGGCACTGCACGTCGGACCGGTGTGGATACCAGCCGATCGCGATACGTGTAACGCAGTTCTGCTAGTCGACTGCGATGGTAGCCTGTCGTCTGCACCGCTTGAATAAAATATACATACCTGAGTGCGGGCGACCACATGTAGTTGTACCACAAACTCATCGTAATTGCTACAGTTAGCCATAATAATGGCAATATGCTTACATACAGCAAGAAAAAGAACTGATAAAACGCGCACGGCCGGTCGGCGCGCGCGCACTAGCACAGCCGTGGCAGTCAGCTCCTCCGAGGCACTCACGATGACGTCATGAAGCTCCTCAACCAGTCATAGGCGGTGACACGGTTTTCGTTGCCGCCATGACGCGCGCCGCGCGTTTTTGCCTAAATAGGGTCATTTGCTCAATTTTATGCCCATTTTCGACCTGATTTTCGCGTTCACTGTACGAAAAATGATTAAATAGCATGATAACCTCAATTTTTTTAAAATGTGCTTCAGTGCCCCTTTAAGGCCGGAAGCAAATCGATAATCATCGAATTGTTGAACCCACGCCGGCCACTCTGACGCCCTGTCAAAGTTCAAGCTTGTTGGTGGCTGTACCGGAAAGAGCTGGCTGGAAACCGCATTTTCTTCCCCTGTCATGGCCCAAAGCTCTTGTCCCGCTATCTTGTCCTAGCCGAGGACGCCAACGATGGACGTCGGCCGTCGCGTCTCTGCTTACATCGTTCGGGGTTCCGAGGTACTTCCCAAGACCACTTCTCACACCATGTCGTGTTTCCGTGAAGAACTACACCGCATTGAACACGTACGGGAAAATGCCTCCCCTCCCTCTTTATTCGCTCGGTCATGTATGTACATGTGCCTGTATAGCGCGCATGCGCAAGGCACTGCCTCGTTAGGGGTGGAGTGACAGGAAGTTAACAAGTTGGCTCAAGCACGATTATGCCAAAGAGGCATCACCTCCTATTAAAAAAAACCGGCGACAACTTTTTTTGGCAGCACGGCCAAGGCTACGTGGGCGGAGCCTATGCACATGTGCTACTGCGCCAAGTAGTCCGACCGCTTCGACGGGTGTTTCGGTTTCGATTTCACCAGCGCAGGTCGCTTTTCCTTGCGCGTAAACGTTGTGCACCACCTCCTTGGCCTGTACGGACAGATTTTGGTTTGACAACGCCCGGTACGGCTGCGAAGCGGGTGGACTCGCGGCATGCGGCGGTGTTTCCTCCGTAAGCGACGTTGACGAGCTGCAACCGGAGGACACCATCTTTGATGGTGACGATGCGGTGAGATAAAAAAGCGACGGAAGCCAAAAAAACCCACAGAACCTGAGAGAGCATGAAACGAAATTTTTTCTAGTGCGCAACGTTTTCATTCACTAATTAAAAAATAAATCCGCGAAAAATGTAAGTGGTGAATGGTAAAATCTTAGTTACCCAGAACAGTATAGACCTATTCCATGTTGGTAAACAGTGGTAGGCACCGGCAATATAACCAGGGCTTGTGTCGACGTCGCAGCCCGGAGGCCTCGCCCACCGCTTGCCGCGGCGCTGCACGGTCGCGCCACCGCCGCCGGCGAAGCGTGTGCGAAAGCTGCCTCCGAGCACGGGGCGTCGGAGCGCCGACGGCGTGTTTACAACAGTTTGAGAGGGGCAGCCGCGTGAGATGAAGTTTCGTTAGCTCTGTAGGAAGCGTTCAATGAATGTAGAAAAGAATGTGCCGACGCCCAGATATATACAAGATGTGAGAAACTGATTGAAAGGATAAGCACCTTGCCACATAATGCGAATGATCGCGAGCTATCATGTCGACATCGCTTCATGCGTATGCTTTAATTCGGTAACTAGCGCAAGGATGAACCACTTGCAACAGCGAGACTTGTTTAAATACGACTTGAAGATGCCTCAGCTAAAATACTGTTTCGGACCAAAGCCTCTAATGCCTACACGAAATCCTTGCGAAAGAACAAATGTGTCGGAATAGGTACTCAAGCATGCGATATTGGTGACGCTATAACCTATGTAAATACGGCTGTGATAACGCACACACACACACACACACACAAAAACAATAACGTGCCAAGGACAAGGCTCTCAAATAACCGCCAGCAAGGCGCATAACCACGGCTTGTGGCCCTGCCCATACGCTCAGTTCCGATCGTGAAGGCGTGAAGACCTGTAACGACGCGGCGAATTCCAAGCGTGTAGTTCATTCGAGTAGTCTGACAATCGAAAAAAAAAAGTTAAAGTGCATAATAACCACCACAGCATTGCCAAAGACACTTCTCGTGTGTATGCTATCGCAGCCGCAAGCAATTCGCAAAAGCGTCGCTGTAATCAGCCTTTCGCTCACGGCTACGTGAATTAAGCTCTTATATATTTGTCTCATTTGAGTGAATGAAATTCGTATGACGTATGTATAGCTTCCCCACTTCAATAATACACGGCGACCGCGATTACTTCTACACATCGAGCTAAGCTAACGTCGTGCGCGCTTTGCGGTAAGCGTGATCGCTCTGTGTCGGCACTTTGTTTATGCCAAGAAACTTGGTGTCGAGCATTACACTTGACAAACTTGTGACGATGCTATTTCTCTCAAATGAAACAAGCCGCACTAACGCCAAATAATTATGCATATGCTTAGTCGTGACGAAAATGTTTGGCGCATAACCCATGCGCCAAACAGCCGGCATTACAAGTTCGCCCCTCTCCTTAAGACATAAGCAAGAAAACGATAAAAACCTATCGCACATATCTTGTGCGTTGCTGAGCAATCAACCCACGGCGCAGGTCATCGGTGAACACTTTTTTCTTCATTTAACGGCGGTGAGAAGCGCCCGCACCAGCGAAAACGCAGCGGCTGCTACGGTAGGCGCGCCGGCGGATGCCTACCATGCAAAACCAAAACTCCCGACGACAGCGCCACCGCATCTTCGTGACGTAGGCCCGGTGGAATAGGTCTATACAAACGTTTTCGTTGGGGGACTACATGCTGTGGCGCAGTAAGACAAGCCTGCTTCGGCATATTACGCCGTCCAAACACTTCACAACGTGTGACACTAAAGTGAAACATTAAATAGGCTCAGACTGGTTGATTACTACTTGACAACACCATTGTCGCTATTACCGCCATTATAGGATAAGTAAGAGGAGAGGAAGTCAAAGTTTTATTTTTGAATTTCGCGCCGAAATCTTAGTATCGCGAGATAGGCGCTATTCTTTTCCTCGTACTTAGACCGCAGGTCCATGAAATTTTCTGAAACTTCCTACGTAAATGTGCGGCCCCCTAAAACCCAACTTGATTCGCTTTTAGCGGAAAGTAATCTCGTATGTCATAACAGGCGCCTTGAAAATTCGTGACGTCAAAGCGGCGTCGCCACGTTTCTCATTGCGCGTTTTCTCTCTTACTAATCGCTCTGTCGCGGCGAGAATGATCCTTTTGGCATTGCGAGAAAAAGTAATTTGCATGTACAGGAAGCATGCTTTTGCTCTTAAATGTGCCTTTAGGTAGTGATGTTTGTGTATATTCAAACGTTTATTGCTTTCTACGCGTACTTTCAATGAAGAATAACTGCACATATTTGAAGTTATACTGAAGAGCTAGCCTGCTTTATTAAGTGCGAATGTTTAACGCCATTAACTATACATTCACCTTTATATATATGTAATTCCCAATATTAGTTCTTTAAATCACACCACCCGTTCTGCGGCCTATTCGTTATATAGGCTTCGTTCCTTTGCAAAAAGAAGGGCTGATCATCATGATCATAATCAACCACCAGCCCCAGCCAACCTTGTACAAAGGTAATGGAACCGCGTTCTTTACAATAAACGGTTTCCCATGCGGAAACATCTGCACTGATAAAGCAATGCCAGATGTAAAGGAAAAAGAAGCTTCGCTTTGAAATGCGTGCAGAATGATCCCCCTCAGTGGGTGAGCGCCATAAAAGAGGCCCATGATAATCATCATCATTTCTTCTTATTTTTTTAGCAACAGCACAGCTTCTCATGGTGTCGCGTGCAGAATCCATTGTGGTTGGCGTTTGAGCTAGCCAGCTAGGGCGTTTCGGAAATCGAGTTGATCCCAACGCTGCACACTTCAACGAGGGCAACGCAACTCTGCCGGGTAAGTCGTAGATCGAAGGGGCTGGGCGGCAGATCCTGGTAAGAATTTAGTATCGCTTTACGCGCTCGTGTTGTCGCAAGGCGCGATCGCAGAAAATAGTCAGACGACCGCCGAACTCAGCACAAGCGCTGCAAAAGAGACATCAGGTATATTTGTCGATGGGCGATTTAGCGCCTTGGGGAGGAAGCTCGTGAAGGCGGGTAATGGAATGCACGGCAGAGTAAGAAGGGAAGAACTGCCGAAGAACTGTGCATGGTAACACGCGTATTCTTTTGTTGAGACATGCTGACGGGCTAGTTTGCTAATCATCATAGAAAATGACACTGTGCATGAGATGAATAGAACGACACCAAAGAAGCAAACAATTCCTGCCTTTCTTGTCCGATTTCAATACACTCTAAGCCAAAAGGGATCAACGGAGGCATAGGGGTTAGTCCTTTGAGGGACTAAATGTGTTGCCACAACCATTGATCCCTTCAGGGATAAACGGGAAGGGGATGAACGCATAGTCTCCTAGGAGTTAATCTCTTCATGAACATCTAGCCATATATGTATATGGCCATATACATATATGGCCATATATGCAGGCTATATATGGCACGTGTCCGTACGTGTCCGTATTTCCCCAATATGCATCAGAGTCTTACATGGCATTCCTCGTGTGTGTCTTTCATTGCCACATATGTTTCTAAAACGATCTGGGCAAATAAGGCCACATACGGCACGTGCCATATATAGCCACATTTGCCCAATTCCTGATATGGCCACATATAGCATTTTTGTAAGGGACGCTAGTGAAATTGACCGCACACCACTGCTAACACCAACCATGTGGCATATCGAGTCAAATGCCTTCTGCATCTTCGGTGAAAAGTCAATGTTGAATGTTCAGTCCAGGGGAATCTGCATTGCGAGGGCAGAAACGATGGCAACGAGGGAAGGATTTCAACAGGATGGTACTGTATCCAAACGAATGCTGCCTAGCCGCGTTAAGAAAGTTCGGTATCTTCACTGATTGATGCTGAGGATATACCAAGATCTTCCATATGGTGAGGGCCTCTTTAGGATGGCGCAGTACGCGGAGTCCTTGTGTTCTGCAAAAAATCATTCCAGAAATACTAATTACTTGCGGCAGCAGTGTTCGCAGAATTGTTGCTACATCATATGAAATCTGTTAGACACAGGAAAAATACTTTCAGGGAACCTGGGAAAATTAAATTGGATAATTTAGATGTGCTTACGTAGTTTGATAAATTGGCTGTAGAGCCTAACGTTGCAAGCTTTGATAGCAACACGTTTGTCAGCCTGCTTATTTATAACTAAAGATTGCGTGCGCTTAGCACGTCTCGCCGGCATCATTTTATTGAAACATTCAACTTTGGTATGCGAAAGGCTTTAAAACGCCTGTACTAAAACGCGCCATGTACGCCATAAAAATTTATATAATTAATAAACAATTAGGAGTGCAACTTTAAAATTATACATAACCATATAGAGAACTCGAACCACCAGCTCGCTGGTGCGAACGATACCTGCGCTATTGCACTAAACTTCAATTAACCAATCAATCAGTTTTCTTGTGTCATAACAGGTTAATTACAAGGCAGAAAATATACAGACGAGGGTCCCAAACTACAATGACTGCAACGGGAACCTTGGTGAAGGTTCCCGATAAATAATACACGGATTAGCAGCAGTATGGACAGTAAAAAATAAATAATGCAAAACACATACCGGAATAAAAATAAGGACGACAACAATGCAAAAAAACAAAAAATCTAATAACAAAATACAGTATATAGAAACACAAATCTAGTGTTATTAAAGGAAAAAGCAGATCAAAACTTAAAGCTAGACATGCACTATGCAACAGCATCGTATCTAACCAAATTGCTCGTATGCTTCGAAGTGAAGTCCTTGTGTAAGGGGTTATAAAGGCACTTTACTTTGAAGTAGAAAGAACGATGCGTCGTACAAACTTCTCATTTTCTTTTTTCGAAGGCTGCAATATTTCGGCATAGACAACGCGTATAAATTTAGTACCGCGAAAGGGTGCCTTGCAAGTTGCACTAGCTTCGGCGAACGTTTGGCCCCCATCGAGGCTACGCATGTCATGCCGACCAGAGCAACCCGTTAAGCTTTCCTGGTAAAGCAGCATTAGTAATGCACGAGTTGTGATTAAACACGCACGTTTCTCTGGGAAAATGAGAATGCAGGTAATAAATGTGCGGTTAAAATGACATTTGAAAAGCATGCAAGTGAAATAACAGGAAGCAAGTAAAGCTTTGTTTACACGCACCTTTCAGGCGAGGTCCCATTCAGCTCGTAGCACTCCGATGGCCTAGCACTTCATTCCAACAACGAACCACGGTTAACACAACTCGGAGAAATGATTAAGAACGGCATGACCAATAGCAGCCACAACACCAAACACACGAAAACACAGGAAAACAGTGCACCAACATCGCCGCAGGCCAGCGAGGCCTAGCTTGTCACTGCAGCACATGTGACGAGAGAACCGGCCCGCCGCGCATTGATACAACGTGGGCGTGAGCGAAAATTCTTGCATGGATAGCTTTATTATTTTTTTTTGTTCTTGTGACACATAAACGGCACCACTTCTTTTACACTGCAGTGTTCACGACCGTTTACACTAAAATAAACTGCTAAGAGCATGTTTTTTCAGCGGACTATTTGCTTACGCGCATGCTGGTCGTTGGCCGTTCTTTGGCGGCTGCGTACGCTCGCGGAAAGCCTCCGTGGGTGCAACCGCTTACTCCTTGCGGTGCAACTGTTGCTCTCTCTCAGTTTGCACACGGCACCACTGGCCTACAGTTGATCTCTTTGAGGACTAACTGGACGCCGTGGAGACGAACGGCAGCAGTTATTCCAATTCGCTGGGTTTTGGCTTAGAGTGTAGCAATAGCCTGGCGGTCCTTTATCGCTACAGCAAAGTGCCACGGAAAATCTTTAAAAAAATAATTTAACGTGAAATTCTCACAAAAAGCGCATGAAAGTTGTGGATGCATTCTTTATTAGGACAATATATTCTACAAAAATTCGCCAGTGACTGCACAAACAAAAATGCCAACATGGGTTTAGCGGCTAATGGGAAAGGAATGTCTTAGAATTACTCCGTTGCTATAAGGCTTTCCTCTCATTTCTCGAGATTTTCTTCCGGTAGACAATGTTATGGATAGGAGGAGCTAAAATGCAAGATAAAAGGTAAATTGACCTGAGAGGCAAAACAAAACACATATCACATATGTGAGAAGGGCATGACAGCATTAAGAAGCACAGAAAAACGAAACGAATGCATTATATGAGAGCGATGCACACGTGCGTGATATGTAAGGAGCAGTAATATGGGAAGTGCTAGGTTCGCTGTGAAACTGAAACACGTACTTCTAATCATAATACGAGGTACGGCGTAAAAAACATAAATTACGTCTCTGCGTGAAAAACTTGAGGGCATGAGATATGTACACCGGATTGTAATGATGCACGTACCTAATGCCAAAACCACAGAAAGTGTATTCTTACCTGTTCAGACACGGCGTCCTACTTTGTACAAGTTTGCCAGTAACGGAGAGAAGTATCAAGCAATGTACCACGTATGATGACTGCATGCTAAATAAAGCATTGCTCGTGCCTTTGCATGAATCGTCGGGGCAAATATTTTGCTACACACGGTTGCTTTGGCGAAGGCAGCACCGTCTTTGACGGGACGTTAGACGTCGGGCGGGTCGGGAACTATTGCGAAATATTGTAAGGCCGTAACCTAACATCGCTGTGCTTCAAGGGGGCGTTGAGAAGTACAGGAAAGGAGGCTTGTGCCTCCGCATGCCGCGCACGAGAACTATCTTAATTTTTATCGGCGAATAGTTTCTGTACCTTCATAAAAAACACGACCTTGTATTGTGACACCTCCGTCAGGCTCTACAGCTTTTGCTTTTGCTTTCGTTTCTGTCAAATATAGAGAAAAATCAAATAAACCAAACCAAACGAGCTACCACTCGACAGAGTTAGGATACATTTACCTTGAGATGAAAAGTTACGGGACGGCTCAATTGAACGTCCGCCATATAGGAAACAAGTAACGGGCACGGGGCATCGATGAGAACGACATCCGCGTCCTGGTTCATCATCATCAGCTTGTCTACGCCCACTGCAGGGCAAAGGCCTCTCCCATGGATCTCCAATTATCCCTGTTTTGTGCTAACTGTGCCCAATTTATCCCCGCAAACTTCATGATCTCATCTGCCCACCTAACTTTCCGCCGCCCCCTGCTACGCTTTCCTTCTCTAGGAATCCACTCCGTTACCCCTAATGACCAACGGTTGTCTTGTCTTCGCATTACATGGCCCGTCCAGGCCCATTTCTTCTTCTTAATTTCTATTAGTGTCCCTAACACACGTTTGTTCCCTAACCCACACCGCTCTCTTCTTGTCCCTTAAGGTTACACCTACCATTTTCCGTTCCATAGCTCGCTGGGTCGTCCTCAATTTAAGCTGAACCCTCTTAGTTAACCTTCCAAGTTTCTGCGCCGTAGGTGAGTACCGGTAAGATGCAGCTGTTATACGCTTTTCTCTTCAGAGATAATGGTAAGCTACCATTCATTATCTGATAATGCTTGCCGAATGCACTCCACCCCATTCTAATCCTCCTAATAACCTCAGCCTCATGATTCGGATCAGGGGTCACTACCTGGCCTAAGTAGACATATTCACTTACTACTTCCAGTGCCTCGCCAGATATCTGAAATCGCTGTACTCGCCCACGGCTATTGAACATTACTTTAGTTTTCTGCATATTAATTTTCAGGCTCGCTGTTATACTCTGCCTGTTAAGGTCATTAGTAGAATTTGTCTTTGGGCGAGTTGGTTCATGCTTCAAACGGGAAAAAACGGAGCGCTAACAAAACAACGCACAAAAAGAAGGAGGCCACACAGGACTGGCACTCAACTTTCAACTGACATTTATTGAAGCAACATCGAATTTATGCACACAGCCGCCAAACGTAATCTCTGCCAAGATAGAACCTTCACACAACAACCCGCCACATCACCACCATAAACACCGCGTCATGCCCTCGTGCCAGGCAATATACAAGCAGCAATGCCACAGAAGGCGAGGGATACAGCCGGAACCTTGCGCACCACATTTCACAATCTCATGTTTGTAAAGGGTAATAAAACTTTCACGTGCGAACAATCATGAATCGCCGGAAAAAAATAAACAAATAAACCACTAAGATTTCTTAAACAACAAAGAAGCTGCGTCAAAAACAAAGGTAAAACCAAACAATAAAAGCGATAAAAAAGCTTAAACAGCAAAGCTCAGCGTCAAAAACAAGAAACAAACGAAGTGTGAAAGCTAAGATGAGCAACAATGTGAAATAATGGAAGGATAGCGAAAAGCCTCGTCAAGAAAGATAAAACCATTAAAAATTAAAAGCTAAAAAAACTAAAAACACTAAGATAGTAAAAGAACACTACACATAACCTTCCAAAAAAGCTAATTCCTTCTCAGTTAGCGCGACAGAGGGCGCGCTGACACACTTGTCCGCAAACTTATGAATGTGGTACGCTTCAATTATTTCCCTGTCGTAACGGTCTCCTGAGCGCTTGAGGAAGGTGGTACGCGCGAATTCTGGGATGCACCCGCACCTTTTGCAGTGTTCAGCCAGGTGGCCACCTGAGTTATTCTTGATAGACAAGGAATGCTCATTCGCCCTGACATTGAAACATCTTCCGGTCTGCCCTATATACACTTTATCGCAACTCAGTGGGATCTTGTATACGACGTCCTTCGCGCAGTCAGTAACGGCGCTGTCATGTTTCTTGTTGCAATGCTTGTGGTTCCATTTTGCAGTGAGGAGACGAATTTTTGATGACTTACTTGGGGCAGAAAACACGATATTCCCATGGTATTTGCTTATCACTTTCTTCAGGTTGTGGGAAACGCGGTGAATATAAGGAATGACTACGGCAGACCGTCTGTCACGTTAAATAGTGCCCGAGTCACAGGAACGCTTTAACTTCTGCAAAAGTGACTCGCACACACTGTGTATTAACTGAGGATGGTATTTAGCTGATTTTAGGCGTTGGACTTTGTTGGCAAACCCAAAATTCATTTCATGATGGCACGATTTTTCCAGAGCTGCTTACAAACATGTCAAAGCAATACCTCGTTTTACGAGCTTAGAGTGAGCGCTCTCAAAGGGTAACAAAACTTTCTTAGACCGAGGATTATACAACCAACATAAGTGACCGGGCTTGAACAATATCTTTAAATCCAGAAATTGAATTGAATTATTCTCGGCCTTTTCCCACGTGAAGCGAAGTCCAGCTGCCGAGGTTTCAAAGACTTTCAATATGGCTGTGGTGATATCGTCAGGCACCGGGTTATCTACTGCGTCCAAAATCAGGAGATAGTCATCGACATACCTGAAAGCTTTCTTAACTTGAAATTCGCAGAGCTTAGGGTCAATACGCTTGTTCATGGAGGATAAGAATATGTCACACAATACCGGTGCTACGGAAGAACCGATACATATTCCAGATTTTTGCAAATAATGCTGTCCATTGAAGTAGATGGTAGTGGACTTAAGATAGAATGCCGCGGGGGTAAGCAGTGACAATTTTCTAGCCATCTTACAATTCTATCTTCAGTCCACTGCCATCTGCTTCAATGGACAGCATTATTTGCAAGAATCTGGAGTATGTATTGGTTCTTCCGTAGCACCGGTATTGTGTGACGTATTCTTATCCTCCGTGAACAAGCGTATTGAACCTAAGCTCTGCGAATTTCAAGTTAAGAAAGCTTTCAGGTATGTCGATGACTATCTCCTGATTTTGGACGCAGTAGATAACCCGGTGCCTGACGATATCACCACAGCCATATTGAAAGTCTTTGAAACCTCGGCAGCTGGACTTCGCTTCACGTGGGAAAAGGTCGAGAATAATTCAATTCAATTTCTGGACTTAAAGATATTGTTCAAGCCCGGTCGATTATGTTGGTTGTATAATCCTCGGTCTAAGAAGCTTTGTTACCCTTTGAGAGCGCTCACTCTAAGCTCGTAAAACGAGGTATTGCTTTGACATGTTTGAAAGCAGCTCTGGAAAAATCGTGCCATCATGAAATGAATGTTGGGTTTGCCAACCAAGTCCAACGCTTAAAAGCAGCTAAATACCCTCTTCAGTTAATACACAGTGTGTGCGATTCACTTTTGCAGAAGTTAAAGCGTTCCTGTGACTCGGGCACTATTTAACGTGACAGACGGTCTGCCGTAGTCATTCCTTATATTCACCGCGTTTCCCACAACCTGAAGAAAGTGATAAGCAAATACAATGGGAATATCGTGTTTTCTGCCCCAAGTAAGTCATCAAAAATTCGTCTCCTCACTGCAAAATGGAACCACAAGCAGTGCAACAAGAAACATGACAGCGCCGTTACTGATTGCGCGAAGGACGTCGTATACAAGATCCCACTGAGTTGCGATAAAGTGTATATAGGGCAGACCGGAAGATGTTTCAATGTCAGGGCGAATGAGCATTCCTTGTCTATCAAGAATAACTCAGGTGGCCACCTGGCTGAACACTGCAAAAGGTGCGGGTGCATCCCAGAATTCGCGCGTACCACTTTCCTCAAGCGCTCAGGAGACCGTTACGAACGGGAAATAATTGAAGCGTACCACATTCATAAGCTTGCGGACAAGTGTGTCAGCGCGCCCTTTGTCGCGCTAACTGAGAAGGAATTAGCTTTTTTGGAAGGTTATGTGTAGTGTTCTTTTACTATCTTAGTGTTTTTAGTTTTTTAGCTTTTAATTTTTAATGATTTTATATTTCTTGACGAGGCTTTTCGCTATCCTTCCATTATTTCACATTGTTGCTCATCTTGGTTTTCACACTTCGTTTGTTTCTTGTTTTTGACGCTGAGCTTTGCTGTTTAAACTTTGTTATTGCTTTTATTGTTTGGTTTTAC
>JABSTT010002983.1:0-28414 GCA_013339685.2 Hyalomma asiaticum
CCTAGAGTTGACTAGAATATCTTGGAATGGAAAAATATAAATCATGAAGGAAGAAAAATGGAAATAAAATAACAGATATCACAATGAAATAAAGAAAGTCCAGCAAGAAAGGAAAGTGTGATAAAAACGCATTATAGTTGTTTGAAATGACTTCCTCATAATGGTAATGCCCTAGTCACTCGGGAAACATGTGAGTTTACCCATGTTTTCATTAATGCCCGAAGTAGCGGCTTTGAACTTGTAAATCAGGTAGATGGACCGCCTCGTGTCGTGTACAGACGAAACACATATTTACGCGCCCCGCCACGGTGGTCTAGTGGCTATGGCATTCGGCTACAGATCCGAAGGTCGCGGGATGGAATCCTCGCCGCGGCGGCTGCATTTCGATGGAGGCGAAATGTTGAGGCCCGTGTGCTGTGCGATGTCAGTGCACGTTAAATAACCCCAGGTGGTCGAAATTTCCGCATCCCTCCACTACGGCTTGTCTCATAATCGGAGCTGGTTTTGGGACGTTAAACCCCACATAACAACATATTTACGCGACATTTTAACCAAATCAACTTTAAATCCACGTCGTGGCACTGAATGCAGGCCGTGTAATAAGCCACGTTGCCAGGTCTGCCCTTATATTACAACTACACACAAAGCAACAAGTACCGCGTCCAACTTTTTTGTACAAATTAAAGGAAACTTCATTTGTGACACAGCTAATTTTGTTTACCTGCTTGAGTGCACTAAATGTAATCAACAATATACTGGTCAGACAGAAACGCCTTTCCGAATACGGTTTAATAATCACAAGTCGTGCAAAAAATTCCTCGAACCTTCCCCTGTCTAAGCATGTGCGCCTTCCCGGTCATTCATTTAGCGACCTGAAGGCAATGATAATGGAATCGGGCTTTCGGACGCACCATCACCGCAAGGTTCGTGAGTCCTACCTCATTTACAACTTCAAGGCCGCTACCTCGGGTATTAATGAAAACATATGTAAACTCACATGTTTCCTGAGTGACTAGGGCATTACCATTATGAGGAAGCCATTTCAAACAACTACAATGCGTTCTTTATCACACTTATTTTGCTGAACTTTTATTTATTTCATTGTTATATCTGTTGTATTATTTCCAGTTTTCTTCCTTCATGGTTTATATTTTAGGGGCGAAGTTCCTTAATGTTTGGGTCTGTCCATCCGTTGTAGTAGCGCGTCACCTACTAGGAACGCGCTACTAGGAGGGCGCGTGTGGGAGGCGCGCCCTCGGCGTGTGCCTCCCGGCGCGCGATCTCTGAGAGAGAGAGACAGAGAGAGCGAAAGGCGCGCGTTAACTATGGAAACGCTCTTTCTTATCGATGAATGCTGTACCAGCTCGCAAAGGAGAACGCGCCCTCATCCGCGAGAGACAACGTTGGCGCAGGCAGCGTCTTCTAGCGAGTTTCTTAACTGTCCGCCGCGGTGGTGTAGTGGTTACGGTACTCGGCTGCCACCCAAAATACGCGTTTTCGATCCCGGCCGCGGCGGTCGCATTTTCGATGGAGGCGAAAATGCCAGAGGCCCGTGTACTGTGCGTTGTCAGTGCACGTTAAAGAACCCCAGGTGGTCAAAATTTCCGGAGCCCTCCACTACGGCCTTTCTCTCCTCTCTATCTCTTTCACTCCCTTTCCTCCCCACCCCACGGACGCTTAGCCGTGCTCCCTACATGGGCTGCAGAAATTAGCGTCCTTTCCTAACCGAACCACAATCATCATCACCATCATCTTAACTGAAAAATACCGACTGCTCGCGCTGGAGAACCGTTCACCGGCCACCGATATATATATATTTATATATATATATATATATATATATATATATATATATATATATATATATAATATATATATATATATATTGTTACGGGGCGTGTAGGAGGGTGTTTATTCGAGGTAGCTGGGCGGCAAACGATATGGCGGCACTACACGTCGTTCTCCTCTTCGCTGCTCTCTGTACCTCCTTGTTGTTGTTGTTGGTGCTGCTGCTCCACTACCATTTGACGCACCGTATCAATATGTATGTATGTATGTATATATATATATATATATATATATATATATATAACTGAACAAAATTAACGATGCTAAGATTAATTAGACGTCACGTTGGAGAATTTGAGGCTTCATGTCGGGGTCGCGAGACACTGCTGAACTCATTACAACATAAATGTCGCCAAAAAATTGGCTGCCGTGGGCTCCTCACGGTGTCCCGTTTACATGCATTTACAGCGCAAATAGACCCCCGTAGCCAAGTGATTGTCACCAGGTCCGTTGCCACATGTCTACGACACTCGAATAAAATAGATAACTGAGGCCGTGTATGCTCCCTTGCGGCCGATTGCTACTGGGTGTCCCTATAGGGTCCAGGTTGTCGGCATCGCTATTTTTACTGCTTCTGTTTATCGGGATTTTTTGCTCACAGACGTAGAGATTCGCAGCACAACTAGGGCCACGCACCACCATTTCCTTTTCCACCAAATCGTCGACCGGCAGAAGGGGTTGCCAGCAATTCCTGATTTCAACTCGCATTGCCTCTGCGTTAGTCTCCACGGGGGACCAACTTCACGGTTTGATGGCGGTAAAAAAGAATCGCGTAGAGGAATTGTGCCTACCCCCTGCATACTCGGGGTCCACCAAGTAATGAAGTTGACTGTGGGTATGAATTGGATGATGTACATAATAACAAACAGACACTATATAATAATAAACATAACATATAAACAACACACTTAGGATGAACGACGATGTGGATGGACATGACGTGAAGAAGAGGATGGAGATGGACGTGCATGCGCAGTGAGGATAGCCGCCGTCCGATCGCACACTCAAGTCAATGGCTCACAACTCCCCCGGCAGCGCTGTGACTCCCAGAGTTCAGGGCGCCCGCAGTCCCTACACTGACCGCAGAGCCCGTCGCAAGGGCGCCCCGCCACCTACTCAGAGGCTGACCAGTGGACTTTGGCACCACGGTCATCCTCCAAGTGATGTTATTATGTCTGAGGAGCAATAAGTAGGTTCAAGTTTGAGGTGGTGGACATAGGTGGAGAAGTCTGATAGGGTTGCTTGCGATGGACTAGACTTTGGACAGAAGGCCAACACAGCGTTTCGGTTCTAGTGAGAAGCTCGTCGTTGATCAAGCGAAAGAGAAGTAAGACTGTTGCAACGCAAATCACTAGAACTTACGTGTGCGGTGCCTCCGCTGTTGGAGAAAGGTGCTTTCGCAAAACGACGACAAAATAAGAACATCCCACGGTAGCCAATAGTACGTCCCATGTATACGATCATGATTTGTCTTGCTAAATGCTAATTAATTTTAAAAGCAATGTTTCAACTAGAAATCCTGCTTCGCTCTTTCTGGGCATGTTATCTCGCTTATTTTGAATTGGCAGGTGCGGTGCAAGATTTTTTTGCCGCTATTCTGCCCCACTGCATGCGATTACCGCTTTTGCGGCTATCCAAGCTGAATGTCTCATAGTATGCGTACCAACGCCACTGACTGCGAGCTATAAATTGCAGAGCCGCGCAAGGTTCGTTGTGATTTAAATGTCTGTTCGTAATGTTCTCGCGTGCCCCACTCAGTGATATAGTAAGCGCGCTTTCAGCCACCGTGTCGCGATGAAAGCTTGCTGCAGAGATATACGAATAAGCGTTCCCTTCACCGGGTGATAACTACAGCCGTTATGTCATGCAGACAGTTCATAATGAAAGAGATGTGATATTCATGTGACTACAGAGCACTGCTTCTGCATCTGCTCGCTGTTTGAAGTATGGAGAAATTAAATAATTTGTTTTTATTTATAGCACATTGCAGACCACAGATGGGCATTTACAAGAAGGGCACTCGTAGTGTCAAAGTAAAATAAATAAAAAGCAAGGAGAGTGAAGCACGATAAGCAAGGCAGAATCCTCAAATATCATAGAACCAATAAAGGTATAAGTACATTCAATACAATAAACATAAAGGATATGCTTATTGTATTGAATGCGTTGAATGTTTATTGCTTTGACTATATTGAATGCATACGATCAAAGCGCTTCATTCGGGAGGTTATCGTACATTTCAGTTTCTTCACTGACACTTTGTGCTGGCAAGAAATAAAACATACATGTCTTGGTGAAGTGAGTGGTTAATGCATATGCGTGAATGTGACTAGTACGCCATTTGACGGAGAGGTTGCCTATACAGAGGTGTCTAAACATAATTTATGAATAATTACCTGCTCTAGAGAATTCAGGCGTAGCTTCTGCCTTCGTGTCTCGAGGAAGCGAATGCTATTTGCCATCATCCGCTGTGCGGGGGAATTTGTGCACCTTAAAATCAGTAAACGAATGACCTTTCTCTGAGTTCACTCTGCAATTTTAGTGTGATGTTATTTGTATAGATATCGTGTAATGGAAGCGTACTCTCGTTGAGGTCTGAAGAAAGTCAAGTAAATTGATACTTTAATGCTGGTAGGTGAGCTTCTCAGTTTGTATCTTGTGGGGACCAGGTCCAGCGCGACGCCATGTTTTGCACGAAATGCCTCGCATCCCCCTCTCCCAGCTGGACGTGGCGGCGACCCGCCACTGTGGAGGGCTGGCCGCTTCGCTCCATGTGGTCTTAACTAACCTGCCATTGGACAGTGACTGATTTCTGGAATGTTCGCCCGTTTCTGGTTTGGAGAAGCTGAGAGAACTCGCCGGGACTCGAAGGGGTGCGCACGTACTTTTGTGGCCCTCCGGCCGACCAGGCCATCGGTCGGATGGCGCGCCTTTGCGAGCCCCAGCAACCACGGCGGCGACCTGCGACCGACACCCACCTCTGTATGTTCTTTTCCTTCTGTTTTCCTTTTCTAGGGGCGCGCGGTCGCGGGTGCGCTGGCCGGGGTTAGGCTCTTCCCCTTGCATGGTTCTTTTTGTGTGTTATTGTGTGTTCGCGTGTTGTTCATTGTTACTGTCCTTCGTTTGTGTTATCGTCCTCGCGTGTTGTTAATCGTTATTTTTACCCTTTGTTTATATTTTATTCGATCTTGATTCGGCCTTGTTTTGTTTGTTTCATTTAACGTGTTTATTAAACTACCGTGCTCGGAGAGTTGCGCCTAATGTTCTCCTCTTTCGCCGCGTGCGGCGGTTAGTGCTGTCCCGCTTCGAGACGGGCCGCAAGCTGGCGCGCGCGGCAGCGCGGCGATGCATGGCTGAGACGAGCGAGCGCGCGAATGCTCATCGAGTGCTCGAACCCATGGCATGGGGTTTCTAGTGGCGATGCCGCTGCTAGTGTTAGTAGTAGTAGAATAACCCCTACAATCTCAAGAAGCAACACTTATGGAAGTGAGAACAACTGACGTTGGTAATATCCAAATTTCACGAAAGCTTATTATGGGATGTAATGTCTACGTGTTCGTAAATTCCAGCTTCCTTTGTCGATGAAGCGCGCAGTGTGTATTCTTATTTAAACCGGATTTTCTTTCGCGCTACACGAACGCAGCGTTTTCTTTTTGTGTAAAGACATACCATTGCCACGCATGCAACACAGACACACCAGGCCCCGACGAGGGCTACGCCATGATGCTCTGCGGCTTCATGGCGGTGTGCCTGAACTAGTAAATATATCACGTATATGTTACGGTATGAGAAAAAAATATGCAGTAAGCTGCGCATCTTATCCAACGGACGCCCGCGAAATCATTTCTCTCACCGGAGGGGCCGCTCAGGTCATTCGAATGACCAGGGCCAACCACCACTGCGTTTACGGAGCGCGCGGCAGCTCTCACCGTGTGCAGCTTTCATCCAACGGCATTATTAGACACTCGTTGGAATGCTCACACGACGCCCCTACACATAAACTGTCTGGGTGCACCCCCTCCAGCATCGGAACAGAAATGCACCCACACTGTCCGACTCCACTGCCTCAAGGACGGGCCAACCTTGACGACAGCAGAGACAGGCCGCAGGCCAGCCCCTAAGGTGCTCCGCGCTTAAAACTTTACTAGATCTTGAGGAATGAGTCTTTAACTGGTGCGGGCTGCTCCCACGTGGGGACAAAGATACCCAGCCCCTGCTTCTGCAGCCACACGGGCCCTCCGGACAGCCCCGACAGCCACTGTGGAGCATCCGCTGGCAGCATAGTCCACCTTGAGAGCCAACGCCGCCGAGCAGCACTGCACCATATGTTCTAAACCGAACATAGCGCCGGGCTTACTACAATAGACTAAAGTCCCGCAGTCTGTAATATTTTATTCATGACGACATGGTTAGTGTACGTCCGTCTCTTCAGAAGCATTAATGTAGCGGCCTTGGCTTGTTTAATTTTGAATGTGGCAGGGTGAGTGCCCTACGTTCCAAGTAATAGTCCTTGGTGATTTTGTGGGTTAACAGCTGGTCGCTGAACTCAGGGGCGCGAGACCCAGCACCCTCAGGAAGCGCACAGCAACACTAATACTCGGGCCTGCCTGTGCGCCACCTTGTTAAGTTACACAGGACTCCCAACATTGACCTCATATGCTTCAGGAACAAGTTAACTGTAAAGCCTTGAGAAGGCCTTAGTCGCAGATCGCGAGTTACAAAACACCAAAACTCTTTGTGAATCAATTATTGTTCGAGTGATAACCGTCTGCGCAGCGGCCCCCCGGATCCCTTGTAAATGAGAAACGGCATTTCAGGCACGACCTTCACCATCAAGCACCACCACGGAATAGGCATCTTTCTCATTTATCCATAACATTTTAACAAACGCAGACTCCTCCTCGCGGTTTATCTGCCTTGCCTCTTAATATTTTGGTGCGGGTGCTCGGCACCCATTTACGACATGGAACTTCGCTGTGGACGCAACGTGCAGCCTTCCGCCATGGCTCCAGAAGATACCGCGTTCCCAAATGGATGCGAAACGGGCTCCTACGTCTAGACATCTACTTCAAGGGGCGTGCGAACTGGTTTCAGTGTGCTCCCGCAGTATAGACGTCCAGTGCAGGATGTGGACTATACAGACCGCTGTGAGTGTTCTCAGTTAAAGGGGTCGTGAAACGTTTTCTGAACATTTTGTGCAAAGTGCGTATTCGGAATCCTGACCCTCCAATCAACAATATGCATTGTTACGTTGCACCGTGTGCGTTGATTTAGAGCGATAAAAAACGCGGTTTCGGTTTCACTGCGCGCGTTCCCCTCAACTCTGCAGATGACGTCATCTTAGTAGCCACCAGACGTCCGAGATTGGCGCGCCCTCGGAGGCCACGGGAAAACAAACCATGCTGCAACTTTGCTTCCGAATGGCGGCACCGCACGGTTTCTAAGTATTGTCTTTCTTTCTAGCTTTCAATTAAATCGATTCCTTTAGAGCAAACGCGAGTCCACTGCGTTTTTGAACTTAAAAATATCTTAATGCAACGTCACCGAATAGTACCATGCCGGCCGGTAGTGTCGCATAGTCGTTTCGGGAGCGCAAAAACACTGGGGTTTCAAACGGGTGTTATGAAATGTGCACTGAATATTTCGCCGAAATATTTCGGAATCGGCTTGTCGAATGCGTATTGAAGCAGTGAAAATTACAACCGGGCATCTCCTTATTCTTTTCACGACCCCTTTAACGTCTTACCCGCAAGGCGGTAAGATCGAAACCCGACATACATCTGGGCACTGATTTTATGTCAAGTTGTACAGCTTGAAGATCCAAGGTGAGAGCTCACCTGCTAAGCTTAATCGAACGGCACCTTTGTGTACCCGCGAGGACAGCGTTGGTGGCTCACCGCTGAGCGTCGCGGCCTCTGCCCACCCTTGCCTGTACTCACCCAATGTACGAAAAAGGTATCTGTTGCGAGAAAACCATCGAAAAGGCTAAGATGGAAAATCATACTACCACCCTGGTAGCCATCCATAAACGCCAATGACCTCCCAACATCCGACAAGACGGACACGGGCGCCGCATTTGATTTAGAAGGTGAACACCACCTTCTAACTGGTTAACTGTGGCCCGCAAACGACAACACCCTACATGCATTGCTACAGTATAGAGTTCGTTGGTATTGCTACCGGCCAATACAAACCAAATCTTACGGCCAACGAGGCACAAGAAGGAAAAGCACGGCTCCCGCCACTGCCATCGTCCGGAGGCAGAGTTTTTCGTCCTATAGACAGTTTCGACTTCAGAAAACTGCAGTCTCATCTCGTCGCCCGAGCAGTAGGGCAAACTGTGCACATCACAGGAGGAATTGAATCTGCTGCACTTACAGTGAGAATACGCAGCGGGCAGAACATAGCTGTAGCGAGTACGCCATAAGAGGAGCTGGTGGAACGCATTCCACGGATCACTGCGTTTCAACTTGGCGGCAAGAAATACCTCGTACCCGCATATATGGCAGCTTCTGACATGTCCGGCAACAGAGTTGTCATAGGCATAGACAGTCAGACTGCCTCAGACGAGCCGATGGCTAATATACACTCCCACAACTCTGTGTTCTCTACGCTCTTATGCGAAGCAAGTGGACAGCTGTTTAATCACCTTTGGTGGAATAGAAATTAATAGAACGATTTATTACTCTTCGGAGAACTTCTGTGTCGACCCTACAGACCACTGTCTCAAGTATGTAACATCTGCGTCAGAACGGGACGCAGGGTCGACGTCTGCCTCACGCAGGAGAGCACCCGGTGGAAGAACTGTGGACGCGAACACAAACCGGAGGACCAACATTGCCAACAGAGGTGTGTGCTATGTGGATGTGATCATCACAGACCCGCGCTGCCGAGCCATGCAGCGCAATCCATTTAACAAATCGCAGCTCCTCCGTAAAGCCGGCAACACCCGCGAGGGTCACAACACTGACGCTACGGATATGCTTGGTTTAACCACCCACCATTGCCACACGCAGGAGCTGAAAGCATCACCAGCTACCCCGCAGAGAAACATAGACCGTAGCCGATCACCCCAAATGTCAACGGCATCGAAGAAACGAGACAAATCAGGGACAAGTCCGGGTCTAGATCACGAATCCTAGCGCACTTATAGGCATACTATTAGGGTTGGCATAAGTTGCTGCAAGTGACCATGTGACTAGAGATGGGTCGCTCAGGGGTGAGCCGGATCTTTTGAGCGGCTCTTTCGAAAGATCGAGTGATCCGCGGCTCACTAAAACCAGGGTCCCTCATGAGGCACCCTGGTAAAACTGAGCGGCGAATCTTTGGGAGAGCGGAACGCGGTTCTCTCTCGCTCAGCGAGCCGAGAGCGGAAGGCGGTTCGCTCTCGCTCAGTGAACCGAGGTGAGCCGGCTCAGTAAAAATGAGCGGCGGTTCCTTGGGACTCTCTCTCGCTCAAATAACCGAGAGCGGCAGGCGGTGCTCTCTCGTTCAATGAGCCGTGGTGAGCCGTGCTGAACTGAAGTACCTGGATCGCTTTTCGTTTCGACGGCGTCAACGAGTGTTGGCCGTCGTGAGCTGACTCACGCTACTCGCATCTCGCTCGCTGTGTGCGCTGCGTAAGGCAGTTCATCGTGAGCTGGCGCAACAGTTCGAAGACAGACTCCATATCTACAAGGGTATTTCGTGTCTTTAAAGACAACAGGTCAACGTAGCTTACGTCCTCATTAGTGCTCATTAGTATAGTTCTAAATATGTCACCCATATAATCCAGTGCTCTGAACTTCCTGAGCGTGTATTTTAGCACATCAATAAAACGAATAACATGCCGTGTTGTGTCAAGGCTTCATATTATTTCGTCGTGGCGCATGTTGGAAAAAAAATATCATGGCATGATCGCACTTCGTTGAGTTTTTATCTGTATATATGGGCCGCACAGATATTGTTCGACGTCTTTGTTTCTGTCAATGGGTGACGGAAGCTAAACATCTCTTCAAATTTACGGCACATCATGATGGCACCCAGACAGACGGGCACTGTAAGGTATTTTAGGTAAATAAACTTCTTCCAGAAAAGCGTCCATTCACAGTGACAGACGTTAAAATTAAGTGCTTGATTTAAGACAGGTCCCGACACGAGACAGTGAAACACGCAAGTGCTGCTTTCCGGATAGTTCAAGGCAGATCTTGCATCTGCTTTTCAAACGTGAAGGGTGTTGTCTCGCACACAGCGTGTGGAATTCTTCATTGTATCTGTTTAACGCTCCCTTGGTGCGGCTGTAATTACTTATGGAACTGTTGTAAATATGAGCGGCGCCACAAAAGCGCACTTTCCAAGTAACGACCCTTTCTTTGCACTGCCGTGCAGCAGAACAGCAAGGAGGTGCTTCTTTCTTTTCCGTTGAAAAAGAAAACCCGGGCCAATTTGGAACGGTGCCGCGTAGTTTTTTTTACCTCAGGAATCTCTTCTTTCTTTAGCAGTAATGTGATTTGTCGAAAGGTGAACGTGTTTCAGAGAAAGAAAAGGAGTTTGCTGTTATAAAAGGGAAAAAGCAGCGCAAAATTCTGACAGAACCAAGGTGAATAAAGGACGACCACTGGGCTTGCTTACAAATTTTCTTATTTTTCGACATGATAGTCCTCGACGAGGAGGATTAGCAGATGATGCCACGCTTTTACGTGGCTAGTATGGACTTAGCCAACACCTGACGCGCAGGAACAGGGGCTTTTGTTTTCCTTCTTCGCATTCACGATGGTCAAGAGTCAAGGGTAGCAACATCTAATAATGGGCGGCGCACTCCAGTCCAGCGCACAAACCGAGTTCTCAGCGAGAAAAAGCTCCACTAACGTGAAACCTGGGAAGAGGCGAAGCATGCGGGGATGCGCCGGTGTTTCCCACAGGAAACGGCAATCGCTGCTAAAAGGCTTGCTTTATGTTGCCACGGCGACAACGTTAGACGCCGACAGCCCGGGCGCATTAGCAGAAACTCGTTAGAATCGCTTCTGACCCGACAACCCTACACATACACTGTCTCGGTGCACTTCCTCCAGGATATATAAATGCCCGTAAAACTGAATGCACAATCTGAATTGTGTAGAAAGGGACCGAATTGACAAGTTATTTCCCGAGAAGGTTGCCACAACACGAGTTCTGCAATCTGCTAAAGAAATCTCGGAGTGGGGCAACAGGCCTGTTCAAGACTATCGAATAGACAATGGGCTAAATAGTCAGGAGTAATGGGAGTAAATTCCACTTTTTGCTGGCTAAGTTCGGCCAGTGTGAGAGGCTGAACCCTCGCACGATGAACAGGTACTGTACCTAGGTCATGAATATATACAGTGCGGTGCACTGTTAGAGGGAACACGCGAGCGCGTGGCCGTGCTCCTTGCAGTGCCATTGGTTTGGGCGTTTCATAGCACCCCTCTTGCTTTGCGCTCCATCGATGCGCGAGGCCTCTTCCCTGGTTCGTGCGCGCCTGCGCCGCTTCGCTTCGACGCGCGGCCGCGCAGAATTCAGTGGCACGCGCTCACGTGTTCCCTCTAACAGCACTACTGCGGCAGCGCTACTGGCGGCCGCGATCGTAAATTCCTGTAATCGGCTGGTACGTTGCGATCGAAGAAGAATGCCAGCTAGATAGACCGGGCGCACATGTGGAGAACAATACTCTCGAGGGGAGTCGTTACATAGCTGTTAGACGGCGCGCTTATGAACGCTCTCACGGGCTTACGTGATGTTCAAACTTATTATCGCGACTGCGCACTGTCGAGTTCAAGGGCTCTTGTTAATGGCCATGTCCAAATTTTCTGCAATTTCGCGTTTTGTTTCAGTTACTACGTAAATCATTAGGCTACATCATTGCCTGCCTCTCTAGTTAATCAACTTTTTTATTTATTTTTTGGTCATTGAACGCTGCAAACACGGTGTAGCTGTTGCTGGCAGGAGTTGCTCTTCTCGCCCAGGTTCGAAAGCGCGTCTACGTTCTTTCGCATTTCCGCCAGCCGCATCTCTCTTTTGAGCATTATATTCACGCTGTTCTTCTGGCAATGCAGGCTGCCATGGTATACCCATGGCAGCCTGCATTAAAGTGAATTAGTTGCCAGATCGGTTTCTGCTCTAGCAACTGGCCGAGCCGCAACTAAAGTCACGGATACCGGGCGCGTTCGGTGCGAGCATGGGGAAACTTGATCGACGTCGGCAGCAGCTGTATATATGCGCCCCACTATGGCCTGCTTCTCTGCTCCTCTCTACTTCTACTATGCTGCGCGACGCTCTACTGACGGCGCCGCCAATGGCGCGCGTGCTTGGGTACGACATGTAGCACGTCGTCACTGGACGGCGCAGCCATTGGAGAAGTTTTTGTAGCGTTAGCCACACTGGCCTAGCCAAGCCCGTTTCGCGCGGCACATCAAGAGCCGTGCTGCGCATGCGCAAGGATCAGTGATGTCACACAGCTTGCTCACCGGAGCCGGCACCTCTCGCGCACTCCGCCGCCGCCGCGCGCGACTCACCGCCGCCGGTCTGCGCATTCCAGAGGAGTGACGTCGTAGCCGTGGTAGACGCACTGGCGCCGGCGCGCACTCGCTGTGCAGTCGCCGTCTGACACTGCGCTGGAGCTGCTGCGCTTCTGACTGGCGTTTGCCAGTGTGGTATAGCCATGGAGAAGGAGAGCGCAAATGCTGCTCAACAGCGCAGAAGAGCGGAGAAGCTTGACTCATCGGATCCCAAAGTAGCTGCCTGGCAATTAGCGGTTGGGCGTAGGAGGAATGAAGAGAAGAAGGCTAAACGTGCTGCGGAGACACTGGAGCAAAGGGACGAACGTCTATAAACCAGGACAACCAGGAAAGCTAAGAATAATCAGCTGAACCTTTGCTAACGCTACGTATATCCTGGCATAGCCAAGCTAAGCCACTGCAACATATTTGTGCACAGGACGAGAACGGATTTTCGTTTTGCCTAGATATATACAGATTTCGCTGTAAAATGGTGGCGCAAAACAATGCGCTCAGTCTCGAGTTTGTCGAGTCGTCGCTGTTCTCTGTAGCTGGTAACCTTGCATTTGCTCTATGCATGTGCCCCGATGCATCGGCAGCAATTCGTATTTTTCTGGTTCGTAGATCCACTCCTATATTCTCTATTCTAGCACTGGTAACGTGCCAGCACTATTTTGATAGTACGGGTATGCGCATCTCAGGTGGGTGGGCGGTTGAAACGCCATATCGCCGTGCGGGGCGAGAGATCTAATGTGAACGCTTCAGTTTTTTCGGCAGTGCGACTGCTCCTGCTCACGCGATAGAAAAGTTGCCAGTGTGAGCGCGGGTTTGGTGCTCATTCAAACCTGCGATATTGACCGAGTTTGCGATAAAACACAGCGACCGGTTCCAAACAGCCGCTTTTATCTTAAGGATCGTGTCGCATAAAACTCGGCGTCGGCCTCACCGCGAAAATAATTTCGAGCTACCGCTCTTTCCCTAAGCATCCGACAAAGCAAGCTCTCCGCCTCGGCTCACGTACATTCACGTAGTTCTTCGACTAATTGGTGGGGTATCTTCGAAGGAAACGCGCATATTGAGAGTGCCACGAAAGTAAGACAGTAGGGCGCGCGCCACTAGCCACTGCTTTATCGGCAGTCACACCCTGTAGTGTACAAGACATGCCACATGCGGAATATCTCAGCCATAAAGAAAAAGCAGGAGGAAGGGGCAATGGTTTTAGAATGACATAATCGAGCGCCGCACATTCTGACGTGCACAAAGATACCGAAAGTTCGCCAATACAACTGTCGCCGCTCTTCCTTATGTGATGCGCCTCTAAATTTTCTCTGGCGAAGACTGCTGACGCACACTGCTCCTTTTTTTTTTCAGTGGCGTGATGTAGTTGTCGCAAACCTCTGAAATACGCCCTGTAACAGAACATCGCTATTCTATGAAGCCAGAAGGGACGCGAAGAGGCGTGCATTTGGTGTGGCGACGAGGTCGCGCCCGCCACTTCCTTTCCGTCGCTTCTTCGTCGGGAGTAGCTAAGCGTCCTCAGGGGAAGGAGACTGAAAGAGATAGAAGAGGACGCCGCATTTGGTTGGGCGCTACCGAAATGTTGACCAGCTGGCCGCGGCGGTATAGCATTTTCGATGGAGGCGAAAATGCCACAGAACCGTGTACTGTGCGTTGTCGATGCAAGTTGAAGTACCCCAGGTAGTCAAAATTTCCGGAGTCCTCCACTACAGCCTTTCTCTCCTTTCTATGTCTTTCAGCCCCTTTCCCCTACCACCGCGAACGCTTAGCCGGTCTCGTGACATGGGCTGGAGAAATTAGCGTCTGTTCCTTAATCGAACCGCTATGATCAAATGGGGTTCTTCAACGTGCACTAACAACGCATAGTAAACGAGCCTCCGGCATTTCCGCCACCATCACAAATTCAAGCATGCTTTTTTTATTTGCGGGGAAGGGGTAGTTGGCAGCCCAGCACCACAACCACGACACCACCTCGGCAGATGCAGAACGGTGCGACGTCCCCACGTCGCTCTAGAAAACGAAGAACTTAGTGCAAGAGCCGGACAAGTAGTGAGAAGGACTTTTACTGGTCAATGCGAAGCTAAAAACAGTCTGCGGAATGATGGAAACACACGTAGCATAATGAAGAATCGGCAGCGCGAAGGCAGTCTAGTGCTAAAATGTAGTTAAGCCCGTTCTCCGCGGATGCGTCGGGCAAGCTGCACGTCCTTTGGCATTATGGTGACACGTTTGGCGTGGATGGCGCACAAGTTGCAGTCCTCGAAGAGGCCGACCAGGTAAGCCTCGGCGGCCTCCTGCAGGGCCTGCACGGCGGAACTCTGAAAGCGCAGCTGAGTCTTGAAATCCTGGGCGACCTCGCGAACCAGCCGTTGAAACGGGAGCTTGCGGATGAGCAGCTCGGTCGACTTCTGGTACCGGCGTATCTCACGAAGGGCTACGGTGCCTGCAAAAACGTACGCAATATCATACGAAAAGAGCGGTGCAGGGGAACACTAGCCCACGCTGGCTGTGGCCAGTTGCCTGTAGGCCAGACTGCCAGCCGTAATAGCTGTAATATTTCGGAAGGAAGCATTCAAATGCCGCAACCGATATTGACAGTGCTGCACCATCAAGCTGTGCAACAGGTTCAGGAATATGTCATTAGCCAGAATTGTATAAGCACTTCTTGGTGGTTGCACAGACGATAGATTTCATTATTTTATCGAGGGGTGGTTTAGTAGGAAAAGCAAGAGTACTCCCAATAATGGTGAGCAAACACTCTCTCCAATTACGATAGCGAGGCCCTTCGCTATGACGCCTCTCGTATCGTAAGTATGGCAATGAACAGGTACGCTCGAAAGGAATGTAGCCTAGAAAGCAAGCACACTTACCCGGCCTGTAACGATGTGGTTTCTTGATGCCGCCGGTGGCGGGAGCTGACTTCCGAGCGGCCTTCGTGGCCAGCTGCTTGCGGGGTGCTTTTCCGCCGGTGGACTTACGAGCAGTCTGCTTGGTCCGAGCCATGGTGTGCTGTGGCGTACCGTTCAGGTGCCGAGTAACCGCGTGTGCTCAAATGCGAGTTGTCCACCCATTTATAGGCTCGAGACGAGCATGCGTACTTGTTAAACATGCTTCGGCGATAGTGTTAGCCTCAAATGTTTGTATTATCAATGCCATTCAAACAACGTCCAGTCACGATAATCTCGGAATGAACTGAGCTATATTGTCCTCTTTCTTCTCGCGAGACAGAAGCATTTATTACGCCATCATGAAGTGCGTGGTATTCGCTTACGTTGCCTTAAAAACCTTCACTTTCGGTGCTGTAGTACAACTACAGCGATGTTTTAAATTGTGACAAGGGCAATATTGTTGGCCCAGTCAACGCAACGAGACAAGGCATACGCGTAATGTTAAAGAAATTGTGGCGTTTTACATCCTAGTGACTTGATACATTCGTAAGGCACACTGTATTGGCGGACTACGAACGTTGTGCGAACACCTCCGGTTCTTAACGTTCTCCTATGTTGAACATAGCCGTGGAAAGGAAAAAAAAAAACATAAAGCGTAATGCCCATTGTGAGAGTTTACTTTGAGGAAAATCACACACGCGCTCCGAATTTCTCCCCTACATGGGCGAAAAGCATAAGCGGAGCGCATGCGTGTGCAAACGCGTGGCACCGTCTCGACATGGCGGTGTTGTGCTGTTGCTCCGTAAGTGTGCGAATATGAGTAGTGTGAGCGACTGCTTTTTCTCAGTTTATGTAATGGGACAGCGATAAACAAAATACAATACTGAGCGCACATAAAGGCAACAACACATATCCCGTTCAGCGGCGGCGCTCACAATTTTTTACGCGACTTGTTTTCGGCATTCAGAGGACAAGCGGCCACGAAAGTGCATGAAACACTGCGCTTGGGACAAATCGAACATTCGACGTATTCGCTGTGCGTCAGTTTGATCCAGTGTGCGGCGTATTCCTACAGGCAAAGAGTTTTCTGAAGGCACTATCATGTTTGACGACAGGGCCGACGCGGCGCGTTCTGGGAGCGATGTCAACAATGCAGTTATCGTGAGCTCGTAATGGACACGGCTAACAACAAACTGCACCCGCGTTTCAAGTCTGACTTCCGGTTCCTTTTAGGATAAAATAAATAATGACTTACTTCACAATAACTTTATATTTAATTACGCACTAATTGTAATTATTCTATGATGAACACTTGACTCTATCAGCGTATTTTCTTTCTAGCAATGAAATTTTACGAGGTGCCATCGAACATATTTGTGAACATTTGACGCACTTATGTTCACAATTCGCGCCCTTCAGGCGCGAACTATGATGCTGTGTAACGTACAGAGGCAAAAATTAGCCTAGTCCTTTTCCTGTTTATGCACAAGTCGTCGTGGGATACCACCGAGATATGTTTTACCCTTGCCTGGATTTCTCAAAACCTTCTGCGAAAGTTTGCCATAAAGTGCTTACTCCTCGTGAAATTAAGGAAATCAAAAATCGATAAGAAAATTCTTTCTTGGATTGAATATGCTTTGGACGGTCGATCGTGATATGTGTTTGCTAACTCCTCTAATCCCAGCAATGTCGCAGGGTTCGGTACTTGGCTCCCTGCTTTTCCTCATTTTTATTAGTGACTGTCCTGAATGCGCTACATCTGACATTAACTTATTTGCCGTAGGATGTGTAAATTGTCGAGAAATTACTGACTTAAATGACCAAGCACTTCTTCAAAATGACCTCAACTCTGTAGCTACCTAGTGTAAAGCCTGACTAATCAAAATGAACACTACGACATGTAATGCATT
Source organism: Hyalomma asiaticum (assembly GCA_013339685.2). Taxonomy (NCBI): domain Eukaryota; kingdom Metazoa; phylum Arthropoda; class Arachnida; order Ixodida; family Ixodidae; genus Hyalomma; species Hyalomma asiaticum. Next base: position 17,155 of record JABSTT010002983.1, read on the forward strand.
ACGCCTCTCCGAGCATCAGCTTCCGCCATTGCTTACCGGCTTGACAACTCCGCTCTAGAACCCGTCAAGTCCTAACGCCACCTAGGCGTTAACGTAACTACCACTGTGACCTAGGCTTTTCACATTAGCAGAATAATTAGAAATGCTAACCGTTCATTAAGTTATCTCCGACGCAACTCTTGATCTTGTACTGTTCCTTTAAAGCTTCTCCTCCATAAAACATTAATACGCAATAAAATAGAATATGCCGCATCCATTGGCACCCCTCCACTATTGTTCTAACCTCTCTTCTTCAGTTAGTCCAAAATAACTCTGTCCGCTTTATCTCGGGTAACTACTCTCGTACCGCAAGTGTCACCGCAAGTGTCACGCAAGTGTGGCCTGTCGCCGTAAATTCTCACGAATATGTCTTTTCATAACCTACATATACCACAGTCCCACCTTGCATAACCTTATTCTCTTTCATCCCACACAATATCCCTCATATACTGTCCCTACTGTGGAGCGCAGCCCACAGTGTATCACTGCACGTGGGAATGCCCATGTCCACCGGGCTGTTCCCCTATCCCATCACCATCACATTCCTCCTGGGGGACTGCGCTGACAAGCTCAGCGCCGCAGGAGTAGCGTCGGCTGATCCAGCGAGCACGTGGAGTGGCGCGAGCCAATGGGGCCCTGAACTAAGGGCTCCACCCTACGAGGAAGATCCCCCATTTCGTTTAAATAAATGTTTTCTCTCTCTCTCTCTCATCATCCTCACTTTGGTAACACTTTAAACCCAAGTGTACTGTAGTGTATCCAATCTTGCAATAATCTTGCAATAATTACAGAGCTGTTTTCCATGTCACTTTTGTATTTGCTATAGCTGTATCTCATACCAATTAACCCCGAACAATTTATGCCATTTTCTGTATTAGTCATGTCCCATTGAAACTGCCCACATGCTTGGACCTAAGTGTCTGCAGCATGTAATTAGGTCAATATTGTGAACATGTTGACGGCAGGTTATGTTCACAATTCGCGCCCTTGCAGGCGCGAACTATGCATGCTGTGTAACGTACAGAGGCAAAAATTAGCCTAGTCCTTTTCCTGTTTATGCACAAGTCGTCGTGGGATACCACCGAGATATGTTTTACCCTTGCCTGGATAAATTCTTGAAAGCCACAGTGAGTGGAAAGAAAATCGGTACTCGTTGAGCAATATAGATGACGTATCAAAATGACACAACACGGTAAATGTGCATCGCATCTTGTTCGACGATTTTCGCAACGTATTACTTAGAGCCGTCGGACCTGGCACAAGGCTTGCGTAATGTGGGAATGTACTAAAGATGTGACAACTGCGAGAAGGGCCACCAAGTCTGCGCACCAAGCGATGCCTCTGGTGCCTCTGCGAAGGTATTGTCAGCTGTCGTGTTCACACTTGGAATAGGAAGTTCTCACGTTGCCATTGTCGAAAAAACTTAACATTTTCAAGATTCCCTCAATTTCTAGTACGTTTGCAGACATAATTAAGGACGAGAAGAATGCCCTCCGTAACTAAGGGCAGACAGCTGGCGGAGCTAGTCCGGCGAACAAATGCAGCTGACTACCAGGCAACGACGCTAGAAACGTCCGACATAACAGAATTTTATTCCACGCGAGAGCAGGATATTTGAATATTAATTGTAGAGAAAAGTCACTATACCAAAGCTCAAGTATACCGGCGAGAAAATCCCGCTTAGTCAAAAATCGGATGTCGTTCAGGTACGACCCTGTGGATCTCCAGGCTGCATAGTTGGCGCAACGCAGTTGCTCTGGTCTGTTCTAGTTCCCCTATTACGAGCACAACCCTGCCACGATGGTCTAGTGGCTATGACGCTCAGCATCTGATCCCAATGTCGAGGCTCGAATCCCGGCGGCGGCGGCTGCATTTTGACGCAGGCCAAGTGATGATGGTCCCGTGTATTGCGTGATGTCAATGCACGGTAAAGAACCCCAGACGGTCGAAATTTCCAGAGCCCTCCACTTGGCGCCTCTCATAATCATGTAGTGATTTTAGGATGTGACACCGCAAGAATTATTATTATTATTATTATTACGAACCTCAGCAGAAGGAAACGTGATGCACTGAGCGCCGTCATTATCAATTATAACGGCTTCGAAAACTTCGCGGTCCCTCTCAGTGCTTAATTTGGGCACCGCACGCCTTTGATAGAACAGTGCCTTACATGCTGTCTAGTGCGAGCAACGATGAATGCGGCTTTTAATAACGTACTCCGCTTAGGAGTGATTTACATTTTAACCCTGGAACTAAGGGCTGCCCTTTAAGTACAAAGAGTCTTTATCTGTGGAGTGCAGTTCAGCAGATTGTTGACGTTGTTGATGACTTTCTCTGCAGCATTGCAGCACCTCCACTCGTCTGTGTCTACTTATTCACCGGAGTGATGTTTCATAGCCATATATTCTGCGTGCATTCATTGTTCAACGGAATAGAGGAAGTAAGAAGTAGACAGGAAACATTTTTCTCCACGACTGTCAATAAGCTGCGGAAGACTGTTACCTTGCGCACAGTATAATAAACAGTTGGTGCATGATAAAGCACACTTTTTTTCTTTATTGATGTAAAAATAAATGAAGGAGTTGTCGACATTTATGGCGACGGCTACCCCTTTTCGCCTAGGTGCTGTAATATCATAGTAATAAAAATAAATAAAAAATAAGAAATATAGCCATAAACTAATCCGTGCTCTTTTAAAGGAGTTCTCTCGCCACTCACACACACCAACAGTGCACACACAGTCCAGTAAGTAATTGTCACTGATTCCGATCTCTCCAGAGATGCGTTGAAGGGCTTTTAAGGCGTTCACACTTGTCTCACAGAACACGTTGATAAGTGTACAGAATGCTTCGCAGACGTGTTTATTTATAAAGTTCCTTTTTATCTGCAGTCGATTCCCTGTAGGGTGGACCGTGCGCTATATAAAACAGACCAGCCGTTCGACCAGGCACAATCTGTGGATGCTGAAAAGTAGAACTGTGACATGCAGACATTTTCGAAGGGCCAGCATGCATGTATTAGAAGTGGAAGGTCATCGAACGAAGGAAGAACGTTTCGTATGCCGAAGCGCTGTTCTTCCGCGAAATTTCATGCGTTCACCTTTCCGACAAGAAAGAAAAATAAAATAGCGCGTTTTACGGGTGATATCTCGCATATCCCGCAACCACATGCGTAAGGCCGTCCTCGATTGCGTTATCTAAATGGTGAAATGTCGTGCTTACACTTTCATTGCTGCTATGCGCTTGCGCGCAACTTACAGATGGCGCTCTCATTCTTGAACCTGCACAGTCAAATTCTGCGTTTGTCTTTTCCGCCACAATGCACCCTTTATCTTGGTGTAGAGAGCGCGTTTCTCTTCTTCATTCCTTGTCTTATGCCCTTTTATACACGCCTAATCTTGTTTACAATTAGCATGCAATAACTAGCCCAATTTTCTGCAGTCCTGGGTTATTTCGCAATCCATTTTGTTTGTCACAGCAGGTTCAGTGGGCCATCTATTCGTTACAGGAGGTGTAAGTCCCTCCTATTTTCGTTGGTTGTAATCTGCGCACGCTTTATTTAGGCAAAAAAAAAAGAGGCATTCGTTTACGGAACACAAGAGGAGGCAAATGAGCCTAACAGGGCGCCTGCTTCCGGAAAAAAAAAAAAACAAACAACAACAACAACAACAAAAACATTTGACACACAGTATCGTCCACTTAAGAACAAGGATGACACAGGCTAATGCTTACACATAAATGAAATTATTACATAACAGGTGAAAATCAAGCAGGCGACGTTGAGAATCAGTAAAACGAGTGGGAAAATGCAAACAGCCAAATATTCGGAACACAAAGCATGATTTTTATGTTCTCGCTGATAACCGACATGACTGTACGTTCTTTTTATTTTAGTTTATTTTTTACACACAGAGCGCGATCTTCTTTCCTCGGTCAGAGAACTGTGTAATGGCGCTGATTCAAGGATTCGAAATTTTAAACATTATTTTTTTCGGTGCGTGAGTGGAACGTGATTTTTTATTTCTGTAAATCTGGTGGCGTAATTTGTAGGAGCATTCTCTCATAATATCCCGCTAATAAAATAGTGAGCGATTTGATTTCATTTGGTTGTAGGTAACCATCGCTAGCTCTTTTTTTTAATAACGTTAATTAGGCAGCTTTTTTAGATGGGTGCCTTGTGAAACCTGTGCGGTACTCCATCTACTAAAGGTCACAGCATTCGCCGATGACATTACCTTGTACCTTTCCGACGAGGATAGTCTGTCGCAAAGCCTGCGTTTATTCTCTGAGTATGGTGGCATTTCAGGCGCAGCGCTGAATTTGAGTAAATCCCATTATTTCTTTATCGGCTCTCCAAACTCCAGGCATAGTTCGACGTTTCCCACACGGTCAGCCGCATCTCTTCGCATTTTAGGCATTGTGTACAATAATTACGGCATTTCTGACCCGGTGTGGTTAACAGCTCTTGAAGATATAAGGCAGAAAATCCAGGACGCACAAGATTTTGACTTTCCCTTCCTTGAGCGCAGATACCTTGCGCAGACCATATTTTGTGGCCGTATTTGGTATATTAGTCATGTGGTGCAACCTCCGTTACGCATTGCTCGATCAATACAGTCGGCTTTGTGCTCGTTCCTTTGGTCAGGTGGCACTGAATTGGTTTATCGTGCGGTAATAGGACAGCAGCGTTCCAATGGAGGCTTTGCCTTCCCTTCTGTATCAAGACGATGTCGCCTTCTGGCGCTACGCTTCCTGTTAAGGCTTCTGCAAGGTAAGGAGTCGCCTGCACGAACTCTTGCACGTTACTTCCTCAGCATTCACCTCAGGCATTTGATGCCCGATGCGCTTTTGAATAGACAACCGCAGTATTTAACACTCCCTGCACTCTATGCAACAGCCGTCGCCTTTTTTCGTCATATCCAGTCGACGTGTACAGAAGTAGACGTGCTCAAAGATTCCATTGTTGACACAACAGCGGCCCTGTTGCTCCCGTTAGCTTCTCCGGATCGCCATGCTCGCTCTAGGCGTGTGTCGTGGAGGGCGCTAACGGAGTCTTTCCTACCTGGCCACCTCCGCGACTTTATGTGGCGGCTAGGGTGGGGTGTGCTCCCCAGACTCGACCGCCTGGAGCGATGGAGAATGGTACAGTCAGCAACTTGTCCGAACTGCCGACTTAAGGAATCTAATCAAAATGTTGTGAGGCAAGGTGTAGTTGCTCGAATTTTCTGGAGGGCAGTGAACGCCGAATTTCGTGGGCTCGGTGTAAATCGCTTCATCTCTTCTGGGCATTGTTCACGAGGTCGTTTCGCTCGCCTTCTTATTGTCGCAGGTGCCTTCTGCCTATGGCGCAACCGCTGCGCAGCGGTAGCAGCAGGCCGTCGCCATCGCTCTCTTTTTCCCATCCTAGAGCGACTTTATTCAGAGCTTCTGTCTGTTCTCTCGGATGAGCTGTTCTTTTCGGCATTGGTCTTGTACCTTAATGTCGGTGTCTGATAAACGCGTGAAGCTTATTTTTCTGCCTGCCTGGTTTTGGTAGGCTTATACATCGTCTGTCGCTGGCGGCAGTGTCACGTGTATTTATAACGTATACATACTGGTACCTGATTGGTGCTTTCTTTGTAGCTACTCGTTTTTATATGTGCGTGGATATGTAGAACGCCCCCTTATACACGCTGCATTCCTATGTTGTGTAGATGTGACCCAACTCTGTCTTGTGATACACGTAATTTGATGTCTTATGTTTTGCATGCAAACGTTGTTTTGTAATGTTATAACGTTGTGTTGTAATGTTATCGGTGTTAATCATCTGTGATACAACAATTTTTAGATGCGAAGCAGCTCTTTGACTAGCCTGTGTAACGCTCTCCCTCCGTGCCTCCGTACGAATGCGCCGCAACGCGCACCCCTCGCCGCAGGTGTTGGAGCGGTGCCAAGTAGGTCACGCCGCAGCTGCGCGTTGACGTCACGCTCCCCTCGCAGTGGGCGCTGACGTCACTCTCTCCCTCGCCTGCCGCGCACTCACCGCAGCGCCTGCGGCCTCGTCCGTTCGCCCGCAACACCTGCCGCTACCGCCGCTCGCTACACCGCCGACTCGTCGGTTCACGCGCAAAAAATTAACACCATCTTCTCAAAGGGAACCCTGATGGGATGCGAAGCACCCGCGTTAGCGCTGTTCAACCCGTGACGCCACCCGTGCGCAACGCTGCTGCTTTGCATCCCATCAGGGTTCCCTTTGGGAAGATGGTGTTAATTTTATTTTCTAAACACACTACCCCATACAAGAAGACAATTTTGGAGATCTGAATGAACGACTCTGTGATATCCGTTCTTTTTTTAACCACTACGAAGAAAATATCTGAATTTACGTATAAAATTCCCATTGTTTTTGCATAAATAATATTAAATTTACATATAATGAATTTACATACATGATTATACATATAATTCCCAAATATTTCGCTTCACGTCATTGCAATGAAGCGACCAGCCTATGTGCTCTTGAAGAAATACTCCCAGGAATTTATGTGATGTGACGTGTTCAATTTCCTGGCCCTCCAAAATGAAGCTTCCTTCTGTCGCGATAACCCTATTACATGGGCGAAGTAGACCATATTTTTGTCTTTTAACAGCGCCGTTGTTCTTCCTCGCCGTAATGTGGACCGTGTCTCACAAATATATCGTCATCATTAGTTGTTGTCTCCAAGAGTGTGCTGGAAAATTTCAGTGCAATGCACGATGTGCAGCATCTGCACGAGAACTTGACTCTTCTATTCCTCTCATGCCTTTAGCCCACTACTACGATGGCAAAACTGCGGCTTGAGGGTGAGCGTGTTGCACGTGCAAGCCGAAGAAGAAGCAGTGCGCGTCGATTCGTCGGGTGCACAGCAGCTCGCAAACCTAGCGTAAGCGCATAGCTTAGCGCCACGAGAGGTCAGACTATTAATGGTCAGACTAAGACTTATAGGTATTCCTCCGCCAGGAGGACCATTGCCAGCTGGTCGGCGAAGGCCGCCGACGCCAACCACGCCCGCCAGTGGGGAGGTGGGGGGTTAGGATAGTGAAAGGGCTGTAGCGCGGGGGGGGGGGGGGGGCAGGAGAGGCATGAGAAAACGACGTGTTCCACGTTTGCATACGTACACGGGAAATTGGGACAAGAAGGGTCGGAGCGGTAGCGATAATGGAATAGGCGTGCTGGAGTGATCAGGGTATTGAGTTGAATGGCTCTGAGTGTGTGTTTTTGATCAGTGGAGAGAGAAGGGTGTGGGGGTGGCAAAGTCTGCAATGAATGCCAGAGGTTTTTGCAGTGCTGCTTGAAGGTTTTCTCGTAGAATTGTGCCTCGTCCGCTATGGGCGGGTATGGCCAGGGGACCACTGGTGCCCGGCTATTAATCTCGCGGAGAAGCTCATCAGCGAGCTGATTACCGGTGATCCCCGCGTGGCCTGGCACCCACACCACGGTGGCCAAAGCAGGCAAGAGAAACAAAAGAGCGTCGGAAAGGTCATTATGAAGATCCTCGGAGAGTCGGTTGTCCCAGAGAGCATGAATTGCCGCCATGGAGTCCAAACAAATTCGGTATCTAGGAGAGGAAGAAAGAAGGAATGATTCTTGTTCCGCATGAACGATCGCAGCCAATTCGAGAGATAGAGGGGAGGTGGGGAAGGAGGATAGGCTAGCAGTGGGTGTGATTGGAATGTCGAGGGGCGTAGGCGTTATGACACAGTCAGTGTAGCCGTGAGTTCGTTGATACGCCGCGTCAACATAGCATGTGGCAGTGTCCGAAGGGAATGGGTCATGGAAGTGTGTGTGCGCGGGCGCGTCGTCGGCCCTTATGAAGATGCGGGGTCATATTAGAGGCTATAGGGACAAAGCGCAGATTGCTGGGAAGGGATCGCTGAGGGGTGTGTAGAGGAAAGCTAATGGGCTAGACGTCAGCTCGACGCAATAACCAATGGCCCTGTACAGAGCTGGATAGGCGGCCCAGTTGGTAATCTCTGTGAAGGCGCAATAGCTCTGCCAGAGGAAGAAATACGCCTGTTGCGTACAGCTTGGCTGTGGATGTGTGTATAGTGAGATGTAGAGCAGACTTGTTCAGAGTGTTTAAAGCCGATTAAATGCGATGCATTTGTGCCTGAGTAAGTGTGGAGTATGGCAGGCAATAAAGAGTTTTACTCAGAACAAAGGCTGTTGCGAGTTTATTCGCTCTGGATAGTCAGGCCGCCATGTCGCCTGACTACTCGTCGAACTAAGTGGGTTGCTTTGTGGCATGAAGTGATCGTTCAAAAACCAAGTGACAAAACCAGAAAGGGGTATGTACAAAAGGGCAATAATTGTGCCCTTGCATTTAACAATTAGACATTTTTAGTCATCTCCAATTTTCGGGTAATAGTGAAGTTGACTTTTGACATAAATGGCTAAACCACATCCCCTTCTACTTCGTCGCTGTATAATGTTACAGTTGTACCCAGAAACATACACATCAGGGCAATCATCAGCCACAAGCATCAGTGAATGTTAGCATGCCGGATTGAGATCACGTGTATCCAGCAACCAATCCAAGGGTTACGTCTTATACTTCTTGCGTTCAAATTTGGAGGGTAAAATTGTTTTACACCTTGTGTAGGCTTCGGCTGCTGTAAAGAACTAGCGTCATAATAACGAAAGGGAAGGAGTCAAGGGCTCGTTCTTTATTTGTTAGAAACAACTTAATGAGCAAACAGACAATGAAGCCAATTCTTTGTCTTCATTGTCTGTTTGCTCATTAAGTTGTTTCTAGCGTCATAATAGTGATGCAAGGCCCGCCACGGTGGTCTAGTGGTTATGGCACTCGGCTGATTACCCGAAGGTCGCGGGATCGAATCCCGGCCGCGGCGGCTGCACAAAGATAGAGAAATGTTGGGGCCCGTGTGCTATGCGATGTCAGTGCACATTAAAGAACCCCAGGTGGCCGAAATTTCAGCTTACCTTCACTACCGCGTGTCTCATAATCAGAGCTTGTTTTGGGACGTTAAACACCACAAATCAATCAATAGTCATGCAACTCAGAGATTGATGCTCTCGCAGTCAGCGTCGGCGCGTACCCTCCACTTTTCGTCTGTCTCGCGGGCTCACCGGCTGCAAGCAACACCACCCTTTCAGAGAAACGCAGAAACGCGCCGTGCACGCTTTGACCAATAGTTTCGTCAGTTAGGTGCGTTGAGTCTTTTGCTCCGCGCGCCGTTTTTGTTTGCAGAGCTCGATATGGCGCGGCGTCTCTACGCCGACGCCGCGCTCCTCGACGCTGTGGGCGCTATCTTGTGACCATAGTCGATGTGGACATCAAAAATAAAATGACAGAGGCAGACTGCTTCGTAAGTAAGGCAGCCCTCATAGATGTTCGACTGTTCTGAATTGTTCTAATAATTAGGTAACCTGAGCTTCGCCTCATAATCGTCTTGCCGTCTTTATTCCCTGAAGGCTGATAGTCCATCTCGCGGGCTTTGCACCTAACCTGCCTATATTCTTATTTGTTCTCGGCAGCTAGATTTTCACTGAATATCTTTAATTTTGCTTTTCTTACATCCGTCCTCTTTTTCAGTCAATTACCTCCCATTAGGCGTGATGAAAAGCGCACTAAAATGGGGCCGGGCTTCCCGAGTTCCTCTTTTCATCCTCTGACAGGACGCCGAAGGGCGGTTTCTATATCGGTCTCAGAAGTCGCGGCAATTCGATGTCATTAGCCAAAATGTTAAACGTTTCTGACAGATTTTTGTTCGTATGTAGCGACAGCCAATGTATTTCGAGCTTCAGTAGTCGGCTGTACTGGTCTAAATCATTTATTTCATGCTTAATCTTGTGCACTTCCTGTTCTCCTGCTTCCTCCTCAAGCTTTCTTACCCATGCCTTTAAGCAGTCAATGACAGTGTTTTGTTTCTTCCCCGACATTGCATCCCCGACATTGCTTGAACAGACCTTTCAAAGGCGTCAACAGCCCTAAGAAGGCGTTCAGGAGCATCGAATTTCGCTGTAAATCTGAGCTGCACAGAAAGATTCTGGTGCATTGCTACGAGTTCTTTTTTAAATTCTACTTCGCGATATGTTCTTTCTTTTGCAATGCTCACGATCATTCGAGCGTGTGAGGTCCTGCAGGTGGCGCCTTTCCAAGAGCCTATCGCTTCTACCAATTTCTTATTGTATGCGCTCTCCGTGAAGCATGAGCATGCGCCAAGTTGATACTCGTAAGTGCATTATGAGCACGACAAATGCATTTGATCGGTTGAGATAGATTTGTGTGAGGCGATGCAGGGGGGAATGTGCCATGAAGATTTCACTCATGAATATTCCCTTACAAAAGTGTCATATATGGCGATATCATGAATTGGGCATATGTATATATGGCTCGTGTCGGTATGTGGCCGTATTTTCTCAAACCGTGATACAGGCATATGTGGCAATGAAACACCTACACGAAGAATGCCATGCAAGATTGACATGTGTTCGGCAAATACGGGTCCCGCGCCATATATAGCCAGATATGCCCAATTCCTGATATCGCCATATATGACATTTTTGTAAGGGATAGCAACCGTTATTTACTTACAGATTGTACTTTACAGACTGAAGCATAAAGCAGGAAGGTTAAAAAAAAATGTTGCAGTGGCTTAGCTCGGCTATGCCAGGATATACGTAGCGTTAGCAAAGTTTAGCTGATTTTTGTTGTTGCTGCAGGGGTGGGCGGGCACGTCGCTCAGCCTCCTGGCGACGCCGCTTTGCTAGACGTTCGTCCCTTTGCTCCAGTGTCTCCGCAGCACGTTTAGCCTTCTTCTGTCATTCCTCCTACGCTCAACCGCTAATTGCCAGGCAACTACTTCGGGATCCGCTGAGTCAAGCTTCTCCGCTCTTCTGCGCTGTTGAGCAGCACTTGCGCTCTCCTTCTCCATGGCTATACCACACTGGCAAACGCCAGTCAGAAGCGCAGCGGCTCCAGCGTAGTGTCAGACGGCGACTGCACAGCGTGCGCGCGCCGGCGCCAGTGCGTCTACCACGGCTACGACGTCACTCCTCTGGAATGCGCAGACCGGCGGCGGTGAGTCGCGCGCGGCGGCGGTGGAGTGCGCGAGAGGTGCCGGCTCCGGTGGCTCCGGTGCGCAAGCTGTGTGACATCACCGATCCTTGCGCATGCGCAGCACGGCTCTTGATGTGCCGCGCGAAACGGGCTTGGCTAGGCCAGGGTGCTAAGCTACAA